>PVJC01016610.1:0-33500 GCA_004026665.1 Murina feae | reverse complement strand
TCAGAGGGCACAGGCCGGGCTGAGGGACTCCCTCCACCCCGAGTGCACAAATTTTTGTGCACCGGGCCCCTAGTATATATATAAAAGCCTAAAATGCTAAGTATCGCTCCTCTGTCTGACTAGTCATTATGATGCAAATTGACCACCAGGAGGCAGATGCTCAAAGCAGGAGCTGCCAAGCTGCAGTATGACTTGGCAATGGTGGTTTGGGTGACACACCCCCAAAACCAGAGAGGAGGGAGCCCGATTCCTCTCGGGGCTGTGCAATTTCGCCTTTGGCCATGGCTTATGTTGTTGCTTGGGTACTATCAGCCTCAAATCTGGTTTACTGCACACTTGCATTTGTGTCTCACACCCTGTGCAACAGCAACTTTGCAGAGTTCCCTCTTGCACTCCAGGACCCCTTGAGGGATGTCAGAGAGCCAATAACCCAATCCCCACAGGCCAAGTCAAGGAACCCCACCTGCTGGAGGGACCCTGCTCACTTCACAGATGCCTTCTGAGGCACTGTGCCACCCCAGGTACAGCCTGCCAGAGAGGGATCACAGGAAGTTAGCTCCAGGGCATGTCCGGATCATCTTGCCCAGTCCTGCCCTGCCAGCCACCTTCTAATTAACTTCCTTTCAATGTGCACAAATTCTTGTGCCAGGCCACTAGTTAAAGTGTAACTAAAATTAATGTAAAATATATAGTTTAAATTAAAATAAAATAAAATTTCACCTCTTATATGCTAAAAAAGCTGTTAGATTATTTCATAAATATTTTTTAAAATCTTAGTAAGTTTTAAAACTGTCTAGTCAGTACATATGTATACATTAATTTTATATAATCTCATTCACAATAGAAATAATTGTATATTCTCTTTATTGCCACTCAATAGTACATTGTAGCTTTGACTATGTTGTTACACAGTCTCTATAATTATTTTAATGGCTGTATAACATTCTACAATGTGCATATACCACAATTACCAGGAAATGTCTAATGTTTAACTATTATTGCTCATTTTTTAAGAGTAAGGGGCACAGCACACATATGATTGCTGAAGCACAACTGAAAATATTACCTTTAACATAAAAGCATCAATAAATACTTACAGCCTTATAATAAAAATATAGTGAGGTTTTAAACAGCCATTTCTATTTCATTACCTACAATGGCTTTCGAACCTGTAACTTTGTGATTTAGTTCACTGCATATAGTTTACAAAAAGCAAATTAAAACCACCAAGTCAGAGTTGTAGGAAACATTGTTTTAAAAGAGAGAGATTGTAAAATTACTAAGTGTAACTGTACGTTGCTTAAGCTCAGCTCTCTTATTTACCTGAATAACTTCCAAGTCTTGGAGCATTGTTGTCTCCCCCATCATAAAAGTCCAGAGAGTCCCAGTTATGTTCTGTAGCGAAGCTGACAACTTGTACCTGTGAAATAGTAATTACTGTGAAGAACACATATTTCTAACAAAATAGCTCAGAGCCCAGATCATATCACTTTGGCCCTTCATGAAAGAAATTGAACAGAACTGAACACCATTGTGGCACTGGCCTGCAGGAGCTTTCCTGACATAAGAAAGGCCTACGGGGCCTCTAGCAGTGTTCACTGTGGATATGACACTGAGTGTGTCACCACCTCAGAGCATTCACTTTATTAAAAGCTTTGAGCTAATCCAGTATCTCAGTGCAAGGATCCCAAGGCATGTTCCAAATGATTGGTTAACTTCTATGTTTTGGAGTAGAGATTCTTATCACTGATTGAGTTTTCTCATTTTTCTTTAGCTGAGAGGAAACAACCAGGTTTGCTGCCCACAAGTATGTAGGACCTGATAATAAAACCTGTCCTAGGATTATCCTGGATACTTATATTTTCCTTTATTTGCATAACCTTTGTTCAATTTCCTGCCTTTTTTAATTAAAAAAATTCCCCATCAAATTATTTTATTAGGTTAATTAAACAGCTTAATGATGATTCATTTTGTTCAGTACCCTTCTAGAAAATATTTCAAGTTTTAAATGACCTTTCTACACATCAAACAAAATTAACCATACACAAAGGTTTTAACATTATTACCCCTTATGCACATAATTAATAGGTCTCAATATACACTTCCACAATGGTACTTTGTAATTGATTTATGTACATCTTTTATTGTATGAATGGAATGGTAATAACTAAATCACTGTGAAAGTCCATAAGTTTAATAAGGGAAATGCTGGAATATAATCCTCTCAGTGTCTTAAATTTTATTTAAAGAAAGACCATGTGTTACTTTGTTACACTTCAGTTAGCACAGCTTGAGCTTCGCAAGTACTCACAGGACCCTCACCACTGTGGATCTTATCTATCATTCTCTTTGTTTATCACATATTTTATAGTTTTGGAGCAGAGAAAGGAATAACCATGAAAATACATTTATTTTATTTAGCTAAAATATGTATAGATGTGAGCACGACACATTCACTAAATAATTATAAGAATTGCATTCATGAAAAATGTCTAATCCATAAAATAGACCCTCACCATTCTTCCATTCAAGTGAATGCTAGTGTTTTCTTTCCAGGGGTGAGTGCCACCTGGCAGCACATACCCTGCCTGAGTGACAGGCATTATGCCTACTGGCAATGCTCCAGGGTGGGACCAGAACTAAAGCCGCATAATTGTGACATAATGATCACCTCCTTAATCTATGATCAAGTCTATCTGAGTTTTCTTTCCCTTCAGTTCAGGAAAAGAAAAGATCACATTCAGTTTAAAAGGATTCCTGTAGGAATTGGCTTTTAAGGTAAGCTAAATATACTGTGAGATTTTCCTCAAAAAAAAATCATTCAGTTAGTAAAAATGTAGAGAAGTCAAGCCATGAGGTGGATTTAGTGAACCATTAGTAATCCAATTTAGCCTCAGTAGAGGGAATTTACATAAAAGGAAATCTGCATGCAAAGTTTGGAAGAATAGAGAAAAGGTAGAGTAAAGCTTAGTGGATTAATAAAGGAGACTTTAGAGTTAGAATGCCTGAGTTTGCAACTGCCTGCTCCCTCCATTCTGGAGCTCATGAAAGAACCTCTGGGGTTTTATTGGCATGTCACCCTGGAAGAGTAGTTATGAGCTATGCCCTAGATGACTTACATAAATCATTCTAATCAAAGTATCCGATTCGTAACTTTGTTGTAAAAATCAAATTACTTTGAGCTTAGGATAGTGCTCAGTTTATATTCACCAAAATAATTATGCAACTGAGGAGTGTATTCCACCAAAAGTTTTAGAAGGGAATAGAAGGAGCATAATCAAGACTGTGCTTTGGAGTATTGCACTGGGTGAAAGAAATAAAGGTGAAAAGACAATTTGCATATCTATTGCAGTAGCCTGTGTGAGAAGCAATCTCACTAAAGTAGGCTGGAGGCAGGAAGAAAGTCGAGTTACCCGGTTGTCACATGTGTTGAGATAGGGAAAGTTATTAGATGCTGTATGATTTGAACATGAGAAGGAAGTGGAAAGAAAAACAATTTAAGGGTAATTTATCTTTTACTTCCTTACTCATTGAGATCAGATTGGTGGTAAGAACAAAAATGTAGACATCTCCAGAAAAACCTATTACCTTGGTGAGAGGAAGAAAATACATTTAATTCTGGTTCTAGATACATGTGCACAGGAGACTAAATAATGCTCCCGAAGACATCAAGTCCACATCACCAGAGCTTGAGAGTATTGCCCTATACAAAATGCTCTTTCACGTTTCATTAAACTAAGGATCCTGAGAGAGGGAAAGTGTCCTGGATGATTCAGGTGGGTCCTGAATGTGATCTAACTGATTGTTCTAAGAAGAAATATGTCAAGAGAGATCAGACCCAGACAGAAGAGGAGAAGGCAAAGGGACCACTGAGCAGAACTTGGAGGGATGTAACCAGACACCAAGGAATGCAGGCAGCCACTGGAAGTTGGAAAAGGCAAGGGAAGGATTCCCCGCAGCCTGGGCAGGGGAGAAGCTCCCCACTCTCAGCACCATGGTTTCAGTGCATTTAAATAGATTTGGGGCTTTTGGCCTCCAGCACTGCGAGTGAGAGAATACATTGACATCATTTTAAGCTACCAAATTCATGGAAATTTGTTACAGCAGCCACAGAAGATTAATACAATTTGCTGCTAGGATTCTGGGCATATCATAAATGTTGTTTGGCATAATAAAGGGTGTAGAAGACACAATTAAAATGAATGAGGACAAACTATGACAAAAACCAAAGAGTCAAGTGAAAGATATAAAAAGAAGGAGCTACAGATTCAGTGTTTGGAGGTACTTTGCATTAGGAGTCATCCGTCATGGACAATTTTTTAAGGTAATGAATTAGTAATAATTAAAGCCACATATCCCTCATATAGATATTCAAATCCCATTTGGCTTTGTGTGAAATATTATATTAATGGTGATCATTCTATAAACTGAGGCAATTAAGTAAGCAATATTTTTTCCTGTGGCTCATTACATAAAGATTGCTTTTTGCTTCATAACTCTGTTACTGTTGAATGCAGTCCTTTTAGAATTCTCCCTTCCATATACTTTATTAAAATGAACAGGCAAACAAATGAATATCCTTCTTCCCCCAAACTTCACACACAATATTAATAGAAAAATTTGATCTATTTGTTGCATTTATTTCCAAAGGGTGCTCAGCATTTCAAATGTTTCTTCTACTCTTCTTTCTACAAGTGGTTATCCCATTTCATCTCATATAGGATTTATTGGAAATTCATAAAACTCCTTATTCATACATATATTCAGCCCAACAGAGTAAAATAAAAGTAGCATTATTTCATACCTGGTGTACTAGCCAGGTGGCTTTAAGCTGAAGTTAGTGAAATGTTCAAATATGTTATGTATTACATATATATGCGTGTATGCAGCTGTTAATGATTTTCCTATGATTTCATGATATACCTAAAATTAGCAGACTTATAAGAGGTTAATTAGAAAAAAGTGCTTGGTAGTCCTTTAGAGAATTTAAAATTATAAGTTCAATATGCTTCACACTCTGTAAGTTTGATAAATTCTCTGCTAAATTGAAACTGTTTTCCAAAGTGCAATCATTAAACTAAATGCTTTCTCAGTAACTTTATAGTATCTATTTTGAATAGTGTTTGGCTAGAATAAGTGATATATAACATATTTTTTTCCTGCAGATTTCTTTTATTTTTCTTTTAATCCTCACCAGAGGATATTTTTCCACTGATTTTTAGATAGAATGGAAGAGAGTGGGAAAGACAGAGAGAAATATCAGAGAGAAACACATCAATTGGTTGCCTCCTGCACAAGCCCTGTCAAGGGCCTGGTCCAGGGAGGAGCCTGAAAACAGAAGTATGTGCCATTGATTGAAATCGAACCCAGGACCCTTCAGTCTGCAGGCTGAAGCTCTACCCACTGAGCCAAACCCGCTAGGGCTGCGGACTTCTTATTAGTTCATCATATAGTGTTAACTCCTTAAAATAACCCCAAACTTCACTGATTGGATAGGTATTCACTGGTTCATTTTCAAAATAGCACTGTGCTATCTGCTGTAACAGACCTGATTACTACCCTCCCGAGCTTACAAATAAGTAATAGCAGTAAAACATGATAGGTGTTTTGACAATGAAAATACAGGAATCTATGAGAATATATGGCAATGGGGACTTAATCTTGCCATAAGTTCATTTCAGGTCTTCCACGAAACTGTTTCTTAGTTGAGACACACAAATAATGATTAAGAGTAGCCAAGTAAATGGAGATTGTAGAGTGTGTTGCAGGCAGAGGGAGCAATATGCACAAAGGCCCAGAGGCAAGAGAGAGCAAGGTTTTTATAAAGAACTAAAATGATGCCAATGGAATAGGCAAGGAATGGACACAAAGCATAAAGAAGTGATCAACTGTGTCAAGGAGAAACAATATAAGGGACAGGAAATCCAGGCATTATAAGCAGGAAAGTGATAGTATTAGATTTATATTTTTAGAAGTTACTCTATTTGTCCTATGGGGAATAGACTGACAGAAAATAGGAACCTGGGACAGGGATGATGGCTACCAATTCTTAAAGGGTAAAAGCCGGGATGGAAAGAAATGAGTTTTCCATCATTTACTCTGATTTGTAGAAGACAGGCTGACAGTTTACTGTGAAGAGCAGAGGACAGAGAAAACTCATGAAGCTTTCTGGCTTGCACAACTGAATAGATTTAGGACTCATTCTGAGACAGAGCACACTGGAAAAAATCCCCAATTTTGAGAAAAAAAATAATGAAGTCAATTTTGAATAGGATGAATTTGAGATGTCAGCAAGAAGTTAAGCAGAAAATTTCCAGTTGGACAGTTGGATGGGGCAAAAGTAGGTTTATAGTTGTGAGTACACAAAACAGAATTTATTCTTGTATTATTATTTATTAACTAGAGGCCTAATGCACGAAAACCGTGCACTAGGGGGAGGGGGGTATCTCTCAGCCCGGCCTGCACCCTCTCACAGTCCAGAAGTCCTCAGGGAATGCCTGATGACAGCTTAGGTCCACTCCCCGCCAGCAGTTGGACATCCTTAGTGCTGCTTCGGAGGCGGAAGAGGCTCTTGCCACTGCTGCTGCACTTGCCAGCCTTGAGCCCCTGACCACCAGGTGGTCAGTATGCATCATAGTGACTGGTCATTCCTCTATTTGGTTGATTTGCATATTATCCCTTTATTATATAGGATTATCATATTACTAGAGGCCCAGTGCACGAAATCGTGTGTGTATAGGTCCCTAGGCCTAGCCTGAAATCAGAGCCATTTTCTGCCTGCTCACCAGTCCCTGGCTGTCTGCTGCCACTGCTAGCAACCCAGTTCCCCTTGCAGGCCCCCCACCTCAATGCGACTGGTCGAGTGGTTGTTCTGATCATTATGCTTATGTTCTGGCCTTTTATTATATAGGATTTTCCATATATACAACTGTTAATCTACTTTTGTCACACTTTGTATAGCATACAGCTTAGATAAAAGGTTTAGGTTAGATATTTAAGTTTTGAAATCATCATTTATTCAGTCCTTTATTTAAAAAATATGTTTTTGGGGGCACATGGTGCAATATACAGATCTTGTAACACAGAAACCTATATGACCATGTTGACCAATGTCACCCCAACACATTTAATTTAAAAAAATGTGTTCTGATTGTCTGTTGTGATTGAGGTCCTAGGCATCAGCACATAAGGACAGTAGGGGCCATAGACACTGACAAGGTGGCAGAGAGAGTAGTGTGGGTTGAGATGAGCAAAGGCCAGGGAAACTCCCACACATTTGAGAAGTTGAAGAGGAAGAGGAGACGCTATTCCTAGATGTGCAAGCAGAAGCTATAGCTATAGGAAACAAACAAACAAAAAAATCCAATCGAGCACCGGTACCATGGAAACTAAGAAGAGTGTTTTAAGAGTGAGAGAAAAATCTCAGGGCAGAATGCTACCTGCAGAATAAACAGGAGGAGCAACACGACGGATTCAGTGAGAGTCCTTAGTGACCACTGTGCAAGTGGCTGACTTAGAGCAGTGGGTGCTGGAGCCACATTGCAGGGATTAGAAGGAAAATGCCAGTTTGTTTTTATTATTTTAGGATGAGACAGGAATGGACAAGATGATGTTAATATAGAAGATGCTTTAGAGCAATCTTTGGCGTTAGATGATGTAGTAAATGTTTTATGAAGATTCTAAAAGTATTCTCTCATTTCAGATTCCCTATTCTTAAATTATTCTTTCCTAAAACCCTTGTTAATTTTACTACTAATAAGACAGGATTGATTGGTTATCTCTAATTTTATAAATTGGCCATAAAGTAGCTGCACAGTTAATTGGAATGTAAGGTTAGATCTATAACCTTTTGATCTTTAATACCCTTAAAAAGACTGCAAGTAATTTTTTGAATTTTCTGAAATATTATAAAGGTAAATCTAAAAATAATAGTAAATCTTTTGCTATTGCTCAGTGTATGGCTTAGGAATGGATATGATTGCAATTTCGATCAGTAGGGAAGAAATTGTTGGATGGTTTCTTGAAAAGTTATCTTAACCATTGTAAAGGTACGTAAGACAAAGACATTTTTGGGCATCGGACATTGCTATGCTTAGGGCTGCCCCACCCCTCTCAAGGCCATGGGAAAGAAGCCCAAGAATGAAGCCAACAGGCTAAGGATGGCAGAGCAGAGAGATGGAAGACACCTGGGTCAAGAATGATACAACGGAACCTTTAAAATGAAAAAAACAACCCTCGAATCACCTAACCCCAAGATGACATATTAAGTGGAGCAACACATTTTTCTTATTGCTTTTGCCATTTTGCATTGTCCTTCTGTTACTTGTAGGTGAAAAAAAATTAATAACAAGTACTTTTCTATTAAAGTCAACCATGACAGTCAAAAGGCTATACCTTTAGCAATAATGTATAATCTATCATCTCTGAAAAGATTAATTTCAAATACACAACGAAAAGAAGACATTTTTAAAATATTCTTACTTGGATGCCAGCTCCCTCTGGCACTGTGATCTTCCATACACAATTCAGATTGTTGTCATAAGGCTCGGGGTAACCAGGAGACAAAATTGTCCCTTTGCGCTTAGTTAAAATTCCTCCACAAGGCACTAAAAAGTAAAGCAGTCCGAGTGAGGAAGTTAATTCTAATGCAGAAGATTGAAATCAGATTAAAGGTCAGAGCTATTATCTTAGACAGATCCTAGACTTGCCAGTACAACCAAATCATGCTGTTTTTAAAAATTCCTAAGAACAATATATAGTAAATCTTCCTATAACTTATAGAATTAATAGGACACATTAATGGATAACCTTACAATTCCATATCTAAAATCGTATAATTAACTCAACAACAAGCATTTATTTATAGTACATTACTAAAAAGTACATTGACACATTCACATTAAAAGATTTTCATATCTAGGTACAAATTTTTTGAAGAATTCTTTTATATTTGTTACCTTTCCCTTCATGCATCCTATGAGTAGTAATAGGATCCTTTGAGGAGTGAGGATGATAAGGATTATGTTATTATCATAACATTTATAAAAAGCTTACTATTTTCCCGGCACTCTTATAAGCACTTTATATTTTTTACCTCACTAAAACTTCCCAACAATCCAATGAGATATGAGCACATATACTCCCCATTTTACAGCTGAGGACACAGAGTCATGAAGAGATTAAATAACTTGTCCAACACCACACAGGTTATAAGAGAAAGAGCTGAGATTTGAATCCTGTTAGTTTGACTCCAAATTCCATGTTTGTCTGTAAAAGGAAGATACTTGGTACGGCAGTGCCAGTCTGGTTGTTGCCAGAACAACCATCATATAAAAGAAGAAGTATATAAACCTGCTCTAAAGTTTTTTTTTTTTAAAAGGAGTTTCTATCAAAGGTATTAATTTTAAAGCAAAATTCTCATACAACTAGTAGTATCAGCTTGGTTCAAGGCATGTCCTAATTTACAATTTTAAATATAGTGTGATGTTGGGAATGTTCCTTAAACTCTCTGAAACTCAGATTCCTTGTCTGTGAAATGATAGTATAATTGTTTCCAAAAGGCTTTTGTGAAAATACAGCATGATACCTTACATAAATAAGCTAGTATATTACTTAGAAGACAGAAAGAAGTCAATAAATCATATTTCCTTTTGCAACTATTATTATTTTTTAATGTTTTTATTAATTTTTAGAAAGAGGAAGGGAGGGAGAGAGGGGATATGGGGGAGAGAGAGAGAGAAAGAGAGAAAGAGAGAGATTGGCTGCTTCCTACATGCCCCCCTATCTGAGGTCAAGTCCACAACCCTGGCATGTGCCCTGATTGAAAATCCAATCCTCAACCTTTTGATGCATGGGACAACTCTAACCCAACTGAACAGGGTCCAACTATCATTATTTTAGTTACCAATGACATTGTCATCCTAGTGTGGCTCTAATGGTGAGATATCAATATGTAACTTTTGTAATATTTTTTATAATACAGTACAGTGCCACTTCCAAAGTCAAATGCAAAAACCTAGGGTAATTACTCAAGAGAGTGCTAGCAAATCTTTTTTTTTAATAGTGTTGGTGTTGATTTTAAATGAGATAATGCTTAATAGTATGTTTCATACAAATGTTAATAATTGCTATTATTATATTTTACAACTTTTTTATGGATGGTGGATGGATGAATCAATCAATCAATCAATCAATCAATCAATCAATCAATGAGGGTTCAGATCCTGTATATATTTCTTCATCTATTCCTTTCACACTATAAGCAAAGATGATATAGCCAGGTGTTGTCATGGAGCCAATGCAAATAAAGTAGTTCTTTTAGAGTCTCTAAAGAACTTTGAAAAAAATATAAAAAGTATTCTCTTAATTTCTCATCCTTATACACAAATTTTGAAAACAAACAATCAAACAAAAAAAAAACAGATAAGGGTAATGGAATAAGCAGCTGGTTAAATACTCTTTGCCTAAGGCTAGTAAGTGGCAGGCTCAAGGACTTTTCAAAAGAGACCCCCAATACAAATACTTATGCCTAAGACCATTTATTGTAAGAGCTATGAGTGGCTGCAGGGGGTTATGAATCACAGAGGCTCAGAGAACTTGAAGTTTTATGAGACTAAAAATTTTAAGAAATCTGAAGCATATAAGGTCAAATTTGGAAAATGAAAACTCAGTCCTCAACATAGTTTTTAATTTTAAATTTGTTCCAAGTCCAATGTTCTTATCAAAATATTATTGCACTGTATTGCAATTTAATGGAGAATGTCTTGATAGAATAGATTTGTATAAGATTATTAAATTTTATTTACATACTGGTATTTAAATGTGTGTATCCCCTAACTTAGTACCTGACCATTTTAACTATAAGCATAGCTTGCATAAATGCCTAAAGGGACTGCTTTCCAGTCAACAATTTAATTCCAGTATGTCAGTTTAAGCAGTACTATGGAAGACTTTATTGTGTTTTAATATGGCAAAAGAAAAAAAGAAGTGCTGATACCAGTAATACGAACTGTGAAACTAAAACAATACAATTGAGATGGAAATCATTAAAAATATACAAAACTATTTTCTTTTCATTTCAATTGAATGCTCATTTGGCTTAAGCTGTTAACTGGAGCATACACTGAACAGTAAAGGCTGAGAAAATACAATAATTATGCATAAAATCGTGACAATAAATTGTCAAATAGTATATCTAAGCTATAAAGTATAATTTTTCCTCTCTCAGAATAAAATTATACATAAAATGTATAAATCTACGGTTTGTGTTTAATCTGTGTACTAGAGGCCCAGTGCATGAATTTGTGCATGGATGGGGTCCAGTTGGCTCACCCAATTGAGGTCCATTGGACCAGCTAGCCAGGGGGAGGGGTTGAGGGTGGTTGGCGGGCCTCCTGGGGGGAAGGGAACAGAGGCGGTTGGCTGGCTGCCCCCACCCCCTGGTCGAACTCCTGGTGCGACTGCTGGTAGTGGGGGATAATTTGCATATTAGTGTTTTATTATTTAGGAGGATCTTTCCTAGGGATTCTCAGAGGAGCATGAAACTTAAGATGGTTTGTAAAGTCTAAGCAAGCAAAGTGAGCAAGAACATCACCATGTGGTAAAAGGCAAAAGTTTAAAGGCCTGGGCCTTGGGGGGACAAAAAGAGGGGGACATTTGTAATAATTTAAACAATAAATATAAATTAAAAACACACAAAAAACAAATGAAAAACAACCCACGAACCCTGGACTCAAGAAGTTGGCCAATTGTTCTGAGGAGACAGAGAGAAGCTTGGTAGATAGGGGCAGGACCACAGGAAGGGAAAACAGAGCCAGGAACCCAGCAAGCAGAGTTACTAAAGCACCCCAACTGGGCAGGGAAGGAGGGCGTATGCAAAAAGGCATAAGCTTTATAAAAAGGACCAATCAGGAGCTGGCAAGGCTGACTCCACCTCCAAACTAAAAGTGCTTCCTCTGCTGCTCCCCAGCACACAACCGGTTCCTGACCTTCCTGTGGTGGGGAGCACATGGTTTATGGCCATGCGGACCTCCACACATGGACTAATAGACTTTAATCCCCATGGATACACTCAATAAACTTTGGCTCCACTAACTGTTTTTTGTCCTTAACTTCATTCTTCGATGTCACAAGACAATGAACTCAGACTCAACATCCCATATTTTGATTTTAGTTTGACCTTAACAAAAATTCAGGAAATAACAGTTTTTTATTAAAATCCAATCATTAAACTAATGTGGAGTGAACACTTATTATGTGCCAGACAAATCCTCTCTCAGTTGAGTAGAAAAACAATATATAGTGGCAAGGGAAAGGTCAAGAGTATTAAACAAAATTTAAAAACTGTACAATATAGTGAGGTTGTTGCTGTAAAGGAAAAGCAGGGTAAGGATTAAGAGAACAAATGGAGGATGGACAGCAGAATATTATTTTAGCTAGGATATCCAAGAAAAATAACAAAGTAATTCAGTAAACTCAAAAGAAACCTCAAGGATGCATGTACCAAGGAAAAGAAATACAAAGTTCAAACACCTTGAGAAAGTCCATATTTCATCCATTAACAGATATTGAAAATTCACACAAATTACAGATAATACTTTAATATCCATCTATGATAACTCTGTACTCAAATCATATTTGAATCTTTAAGGCAAGCTTTTTCTTTTTTGAATATTTTAAGACAACAAATTTCGGTCAGAATATTTGAATCTAAAAATATTTATAGTTAAAAAATAGAAATGCAAAGTATATCTTCACTTATGGAAAGATGAGCAGTTGGCCCAAATGCTAAAGCCTACATTGAGCCATCATCTAACCATCATTTAGAATCATCGTCTTCTAGCTCATGCCTCGCACAGGTCCCGTATGTCCTTCTGCTAGTATTCAGTGTTCTATAGGGTGAAATATGTTTCAAGTGGTATAAGGTAATATGTCCTTTTCATGTGATCTTGGCAGGAAATAGAAATCATCTGATACAGTTTCTATCTCTAGGTATGCACTTTCAAATCAATGACAAATGAAAGGTGGTCTGTTCTATGTTTAAAGACGCTCCATAGATTCAGTGGCAAGTCCCTAAAAAAAACACAGGAACCTACAAACAGATAGGTTTTTGACACAGAGATTGTAATGGCTCCTCAGTATGTTATCTGTTGACCTTAAAGTAGAAACTGTGGCTGAAATGCTCTAGACAGAGGACAGTATATTAGTATTTACTCCTAAATTCGAATATCAGCCATAAATTTACATAATCTTTCCTGACTGGTAGAAGCACCTTGCTGAGATGAATCCATTACTGAATGCTGTAAAAAAATTATCAATGATGTAAAAAAATTCCTTTTATTTACATGGAATTTTACTTCTGGTGGCAAAAAAACTGGGATTAGCAAATGGATATGTTTGACATACAAAACGGCTTTATAATAAGCATACAGGAGTTTTATTCTAAACAAAAATAGTTTGTTTTAAAAATTTAGAATTTTTATTCTGTACCTCCACCTTCCAAAATATTATTTTCTTTCATGTTTCTTTCCTCTTCCTAAAATTGTTTTTCATTTTCTTTTTTTCTCTTTTCTTTCATCTCAGCTCTTTTCTCCCCTTTATCATCTTCTTCTTCTTTCTACTCCTATCTCATCATCATATCTTTGTGCATAAAAGAAATTTCCTTGGATAATATAATGTTTAAATTTTGCAAGGTTAGAAAAACACAGAGTGCAAACCATTAGTTAAATATATATTTTCAAGGCCAATTAGAATTGTAGTGATTGTAATTATAATTTTAACTTTTTTTAAAAACCCTTGCAAACAATAAAAGCAAACCAAATATGATTATATGCATATTTTTTAAAATCTCTCCTCTTTAACTATTTGTTCTTGACTGCAGCAACTGATGGAAAGAAATTTCTGTCTCTCTAAATAGCTTATTGTAATAAATAATTATTATAATTCTAAAAAAATTGTCATGGTATTTCTTCTAAGATATTTATAGTTAAAAAATAGAAAAGCAAAGTATATTTTCACTTATGTAAAATTTTCTTAAAATTTTTCAGTGTAAAGGAAAATATTATATTCACCGAATGCTAAATTAATAGAATTGGAAAGAATTACACGGATATCATGCTTTAGCCCTTTCCAAGATGCAAAATCTTCTATGAAACATAAATTTTACATATAATAACTTTAAAGTGTATTAAATCAAGCCATCAATAAATAAAAATCAATAATATCAAATATTTTATCAACACAGCATATAAATTATATATTTCAGATCTCATACCTTTAGAATCTCCTGATTCTATGGTAGAGGATTTGGCAACAACAAAAACAATTTAATTTTAGAATGCATACTAGGTTCCAAGAATTCCGCCAAAGCTTTAAATCATTTAATAGCCACAATAAACCTAAGAAAAGTCTTTTTTTTTTTTTTATCCATATAGGAATCAAGAATCAGGTTATGTAAATTTTCCAGGATTATGTAGTAACTCACTGCTCTTCAGTGTTATAATAAAAGCCTAGACTGTTCCCAAGACTTAATTAGCCCTATTCTGAGAATGTACTATACTTCCCAGCTGTTAGGATTTTATTCAATTTTACATGATTCTTTACAACTTTACTGCATTAATTAGGACATTAACATAAGTATACAAACATCTTTTAAAGAGTAACTCACAGCATTACATTTCAGTACCTATACCACATATGTAGATACTTTAATAAGCTTCTGTGATCTTTAAAAGACATGCAAATGCTTTACATATTGGTATAGAATTTTTGCATAAACTTTTAAAAATGAAAAATAATATTTATTTCAATAATCCCTTATTAGGAGCATTCAAATTCTATTATTAGAAATATGATGTACATTTTATTCATATAAATCAATAAGTGAGGAAACTTTCCAGCTAATTCAAAACAAACTATTTTTCATTGATTGTAGCATACCCCAATTGCATCAAATATCCACTGTAACTTGCAAATCTAGGTACATTATAACCAATAAATAATTAAAAATCAATGTATAACTGTAAGATCTGAAATAGAAATACTAAAAGATGCAAGATAACTAATTTTGATATAAAGTATATACAATGGCAAAGCATAGAAATTTACTACTTACCAATACAGGTGGGTAAGGAATCATTCCACTGGGCCAAAGAATTAGGCACTGTATCACACCTAATTGCAATGGATCCATGGAGAATATATCCTGGATTGCATTCAAAAAGAACCAATGAACCAACAGCAAATTCATTGCCAATCCTTCTTCCGAATCTTGGTTCAGGCACAGAACTGCACTGTGTAGAACTTGTTCTAGGAACAGCTGCATACAAACAATTATTGATTTTAACTTCATATTAAATACAGACTTAAAAATGTAGCTTTATAAGAAGATTTCAAAAAAATCTCCACTTTTTATCAAAACCTCAATTAAAAATCTGAATACATTTCTAAAAGTTTTAAAATTAATACAGAATATAATACAACTTAAAATGAATATCGTCATCAAGATCTTTTAGTTAAAAATATTTTGCTTCATTCAAACATCAGCTAAATTATTTTTCTATGTTTTGTTTTACCAAACTCTTATTAATACAGCAAAGTAGTATTAGTTATATATTTCAATTTTTGGGATGATCACTGAATGATATATATATTTTTCTTTTTAAACTGCTATACCAAGGTCCAAAAATACATGCCAGATTACATGAAGTAATGTCAAAATTTTTTTCAGTAGTTTCTTAAAAACATAGATTTGAAAAAGGAAACACAACACTTTTTTAATTTCATAGCATGTTTACAAACTTATTGTTCAAAACATGTTTGTTATTGATGAATACTATAACTATATTCAGACTAAGCAGAAGTCAGACAGATTAACAACAATAGGAGTTTATCTTTTAGTCATCGTAAAACATCAAATGTGAAATTGCTCTTAGAATTATTATGTCCTTTAATTGTGAGGGTGTTTTTGTTTTGTTTTATTTTTTTGGTTTAGTAAAATAGAATGATAACAGGATGTTTTTTCTTTTTAAAACACATACAGATGGGATTACAGAGTTTGACAACAGCCCAAAAAATGATATGATGAAATCCAAATTGTTTCCTATTATGTGACAAGAATAAAAGTAATTCAACTTTTAATAGTGCCTTTAAAATTCATAATACCCCACGTTGTTTACAGAGGGAATACTATTAAAAATAAGACAGTGTAATATAATCAATATTATAAATGGACTGAGAGAGCTTAATAAAAATATCAAATCACAAATGATTATAATTTTTAAGAAAGTTCAAGATACATTTGAGAATACTACATGACCACATATAACTAAAACAAAATATTTCAAATAATAACTCAATTTAGGTTAATGATAATATAGAAAAACTGTGTAAACCGATGTTCAATTGAACAAAAATATTTAGTAGCCATGAAGAATATTTGAATTCTCCTGAGAATGAGAAACTAAAATTTTCAAATGAAGTTATAATTTCCTTGGCATATCTAAGTACATCAGCACAGAATTTTGTACAATTCAATTTCGAGATCTAGACTATGAGCAAAATAGATTATGCATAAACTAAAAAATTATCAGAAAAAAATAAGTGTTTTGAAAACAATATGTTGGAAGAAAGGAAAATCATACTATTAATTTGAGAATGATAATGAAAGCAAAAGGTATTTTTTGACTTGGGTCAAAGTAATAGTGCTATAGTGATGGGGAAGGAACAGAAAAACTGTTAAAAGAAAAACAACTTTCATCTCTCCTGTATGATTATGAGGATCTGATCATTCAATAACTCTGAACACAGCATGGAAACGGAAATCATTCCTTAGTGTGTTTCTAGGCTACTGGGTCACTTACCTTGATAAACAAAGTGAAATCCCTTAGCTGTTATTGGTCCAACTGAAGTAAATCGAATTGTGATCTGATTACCTGAACTCAGTGGAAGTGATTCTCCTACTCAACAAAACAAACACTAAGATATCATAAATAATTTCATTCAGTAAACCTAACAAATTATATTAATTTACACTGTCATTTGAAAATGTGAGTCTACGTTCTATCAAATTACGTCAATATATCCTACCACTGACAATATATTTTCAATGGGTTCAGTTTTAATTGCAACTTTTTACTGGCAGGCTTTCATTACATTTTGAAACATATCACCTCAGTCTTTAAAGAATCCTTAAATATTTTATATTACATTAAACACCTGAGACTAAGAGACTAAATATTATATTTACTTGATTACAATCCCAGCAAATGGTTGTATTTGTCCCAAGCATTTGATTGACTATTAGTTGTGTTTCTATTTTTTAAAAGAAATAACGAGTAATTCTAGTTTCAGTTTACTTTATCTCTAATATGGATGACATAAATCTCAACTTTCACTACAATATCAATCAAAGTCAGTCTTTAATCAATAACTGATGCATGGCAGTTCTATGAAAGGATACCTGAATGGGATCCTGAGAGGGAAGATAACAGAGAAGATTGCTGAGTTGGCCCATCATACACCTCAACAACATCGTGGAGGGATGTCTGGAAAAATACAAACTGGCCAAACACCACTGATCAACAGGAACCAGGAGAAGCAAACAAATCACCAACCATCCAAAAACAAAAAACAAAAACAAACAAAAAAAATAGAAAGAGGAGGAGAGAGAGAACAAAGGATTACAATATAATAGTCATCTTTTTTCTACCTTTAACAAAAGGATAGGTGCCAATTGATTGATATGCCTGACTCATTTATTTCAGGTCATAAAAGCAATGACCATGGCCTAAAAGCAATAAGACTTTAGGAAGGTTATTTTTTTTAAAAAAAATAAATGGAACGTGTATAACATTTAATTTAGATAAGAAAATATATGGTTGGTGATTAATACTTTGTAAAAACTATGTGTGTTTTTTTTTAATTTTTCCCATTGGTATTTTGATTTTTATCACTTTGTGACTCTCTTCTCTTTTTCTAATTTTTTTCTCCTCTTTTATGTGAGATAGACAAAGTTTTAATTTGAGGGAACTTTTTTGCATATCGCTTTTAAAATACTGTCCATTATAAGTAATAGTTTCACGGAAAAATGTCCATAAGATACTTTTCAGGTGTAGTTTTTAATCCACATTTATTGTTAAACTTCTGCCAAAGTAAAGAAATTCTATTTATGATGCCTCACTAATTGAGATATTATACAATTCTCTAAAGTGGTTGCTTTTTCATGGTAAGTACAGATCTGAAGTACTTACCAAGGGGGCTTTATAAGTGTCTCTTTTTAACTTAATTTCATACTTTTTCTTCAATTCTATACTAACTTTATGTACAGATACTACCCAAACTATAACTTAAAATATCCTGTTCCAGAAGAGAAATCAGCTTGTATTTTGTGTTTTTTTTTTAAAAAAAATGGATAATAAATTTTATCCATAAAACATTTCTTAGGTAGAAATATTGTGGGGTTGAAAAGAGCATGATTTTTTAAAAGGTTGATAATGTAAAAGCAAGGTAACTTTTAATAAATTGAAGATCACATTACTGTAATTAAACTATACAGTGTTATATATGTATATATATAGTGTGTGTATATATATATGTGTGTGTGTGTATATATATATATATATATATATATATATATATATATATATATATGTATATATATATATGTAAAGTTCTTCATATTTTACACCTTAAATCAAGGTTATGGTCATCCTGTGGTGGTTCTATGAAGACAGGCTACTTCATTGGAAGCATGCTGAGTTTTGCATATGAACAGAACACACACACAAATACTGTATACAAAGCTATCCTTATTTTATCTTATTTTTAGGCCTGCTAAAATAAGCTGGTAATCTCAGTCCAGTTCTTTGTGGAGTAAAAGAAGATGAACAGTTCCTGAACACTGAAGTGCTAAATTTCATAAATAATCCTTCTTAAGCCATTTCCTAAAAGTCATGAAAGCAAATTTATATTTCTACCTAATTATATATATGTACTCAATTATTTTACTAGTTTGAAAGTCATATAAAACATAGTCAGTTCAGACCTTTTTAAAATATCCATATTTTGGTCTATCAAATCCAAGCTATTTCAAAAATACTCCAAAAGATACTAACACAGTTTTTGCTTTCTGTTTTTCCATTTGTTTAGATTGGTGTTTGGATGATCTGCTTTCAAATATGTCTTTAAAAGTTTCTATTATAATTGCAGACATTGCCACTGTCTTTCCATATGTGGGCCTACCACAGGGACTTCGCTAAATCAAGTACACTGTGCAAGGCAACAAAGCTCTTGACAGATAATATTCTTTCTTTACATCTTTTTGGAAGTCATTAGAAAAAAAAATAAGGTTCAACATCCTTTACTTCTTATACCTAAATATCTCAAAGTTCCATTAGGAAGCATGTCCAATTTCCAAGCAAACTGCTACATTTACAAACAACATCTAAAACAACCAAACTACACAGTGATCCAAGAGCTTTTTCTAAGGAAAAACAAACAAACAAAACAAAGCACAAAATATCATTCTTTTTACTTGTTTGTAGGCTCTTGTTCTCAATTTTTATTTCTCTACCAATACACCAGAGTTATGCACCACCTGTAAATTGAGTGTGTAGACCCAGCATGTCAAACTTGCAGCCCATGGGACGCATGCCTTGTTTATTTGGCCCGTGTTAGCCTTTGAGTTTGACATGCTTGATGTAGACTATAATATTTAACAATATAGTCATTAACACCATTTATTTGCATTACAGAGGCTTAATGCACAAAATTCATGCAAGGGTAGGCTTTCCTTCCCCCGGCTGCTGGAATCTGGGACACGCAGGTTTCCTGTCAGCTGCCAACACCTGGGATTCGAGCTTCCCTCTGGCTTCCAGGACCTGGGCTTCCCTCCAGCTGCTGGCACCCAGGTTTCCCCTGGCTGCCTGCAGCCAGCCCCACCACCCATGTGCACCTGCCTTGGTCTGGCGCTACCTGCGTCCATGGTCACCCATCCTCCTTCTCCCCGCCATTGATCACCCCACCTGCCGGTGGCCTGTGCCTCCCTCTGCAGAGTGATTATGGGGCGATAGCAGGGTCCCCCAACCAATAGCATTGCACCCTTTTTGCTGGCCTGGTGCTAGTGCATGTCATAGTGTGATCATCTAGGCGGTCATTCTGCTGTTCACCTATGTGGTCGATTTGCATATTATACACACACACACACACACATATCCTATCTAGTAAAAGAGTAATACGCAAATTAACTGTCACTCCACAACAAAGGTGGCGGTGCCCATAGTGGCTGGGAGGACACTGGTGGTGTCACCCCGGCAACGTAAGCCCAGCAGGCAATGGGGGCTGCAGGCAACACGCAGCAGGACCTGCTGGGCGGTGGTGGCGGGGACCTGGGAGCAGGCAATCAGGGCCCACAGGCAGCACCCAGCAGGGCCTGATTGTCCATCCCGGTGGTGTGGAGCAGACAGGCCCTGTAGAGAGCAGAGAACCATGGGGAGTGGACCCAAGCCATCAGTAGCACATCCCCTGAGGGCTCCCAAATTAGAGAGGGTGCAGGTCAGGCTTCCTACCTGCCCTCCCCTCCCACCCCCCCCCATGCATGAATTTCATGCACCGGGCCTCTAGTATATTAGTATATATATATATATATATATATATATATATATATATATATATATATATATGGCTAGGGAGAGCAGTGTGGCATCTGTCTCATTAAGCAATCAGTAAGCTTCTTTTCTTTAATTGTGAACTAACTTTGCATTAACATAGCCAGAGGAAATTCTATTATATTCTATTTTTGTTTTTTCATATAACTACTTTGTTTATTTATTGAAGCATAGCTGGTATAAAATATTATATTAGTTATATTATTTTCAGGCATCTAATATAGTGACTCGATATTGATATTTTTATATCTTGCAGTGTGATCACCTCAGTAAGTTTTGTAATCATCTGTCACGGTGCAAACATATCATGATATTATTGACTATATACCCCTTCATATTTTTCACCCATCTTCCCAGGCCTCTATCCTTGGCCAATGGAAAATTTTAATTAAAAATAGCTTGTATTAGAATAAAAATGTTATTTTTGAGAGGAAACAGAATCATTATATCAAATATGACACTTTTAAGTACATTTTAATAAGTTTTTTATAGTGTGAAGAATCAAGATCACTTGCACAACAGATCTGATTTTTATACAATATCAGACTAACAACTGTCTTACTGAAAATTATAATTCTGAACCAAATCTCCCTTTCTCAGCCAGAAATTTTAAGAATTAAATGGTAACAGTAGTGTTTGCTTTGTCATTCTGTTTGTAAGTATTTTAATTTCTTAGTGTTCTTATGTCTAGACTAGAGGTTTGGTGCAAAAAATTTGTGAACTTGGTGGGGGGGTCCCTCAGCCTGGCCTGCGCCCTCTCACAGTACAGGAGCACTCAGAGGATGTCCAACTGACGGCTTAGGCCTGCTCCATACAGAGAGTGGGTCTAAACCATCAGTCAGCCACCCTTAGCAATGCTGCAGAGGTGGGAGAGGCTCCCGCCACTGCCAATGTGCTTGCCAGCTATGAGTCCGGCTTCTGGCTGAGCGCGCTCCCCCTGTGGGAGTGCACTGACCACCAGGGGATAAGTTCCTGAGTTGAGCAACTGCCCCTTGTGGTCAGTGCACGTCTTAGTGACTGGCTGTTCTGCCATTGGGCCAAACCTGGATCTCTGACATTCCCCGAGGGGTCCCAGATTGCGAGAGGGCGCAGGACAGGACAAGGGACCCCACTGGTGCACAACTGGGCTGGGGAGGGATGTGGGAGGCTGGCCAGCCAGGGAGGGACCACAGGAGGATTCTAGGGTGTGTCTGGCTCTTCTTGCTCAATGCCGATCAGCTGGACCCCAGCAGCAAGCTAACCTACCAGTCGGAGCCTCTGCACGCCACAGTGAGCAGTTGAGCGGCCTTAGCATATCATTAGCATATCATTACACTTTGATTGGCTGAATGGCAAACTGGACGACTGGAAACTCAGCATATTAGGCTTTTATTATAGCAGTAGGCCTTCTGCTTGTAAAATATTCTGAATATTTTACTGCATCCTTTGTATGTTTGAGGCTGATGTAGGAAAACATTGTAAAAGACATTAAGGTGGACCAAAAGACAACTGGTTATTAATTTTTATAAGCAAGATTTGTCCAACACACTTTCTGAGTAGCCTGTGTTTATGGGGGCTTTGGTATATGCAGTGGATTATTATCTAATGGACAGACTTGTTTTGTATCTATTTGTGAATTGATTTCATCTATCTATTTATCTATCCATTATCATTCAAATAAATTTAAATTCTCCTTGGAACCACTGTAGCATCTTACTGGTTCCCTCATTAATTCATGACTTAAATATATATATATATATATTTATTTGTAGTATGGGAGCCATGATTATGACCTCTTTAAAACGAAAACAAAAAAATAAAAACATTTTAACACAGATCTAGATGCTGATACTTCAACTTAATGGCTAGACCACCCTTCTATTTCTTGGACTATAATTAACTCCCATTGCGTGGGCTGTTTATGCCTTCTGTAATCATTAGCAACAGTATATCTTCTTTTTTTCAGTTTCCAACAGAGATACTGAATTTTATGCATCTCAGCTCCAAGTTCCTTCCCCTTTCTCTTGAGATGTGCATGTAGATATGAAAAGCACTTTACTCTTAGGCCATTAGTATAACCTATACACACTAAGCTGCTTCTTAACATAAACACCATTATTTTATTTTATTTTATTTTTTTATGTTTTATTTATTTTATTTTTTTAAAGGATTTTTTCCTTCTTCAAGTGTAATAGATGTAAAAATGTTTTAACTCGTTTGTTAAAAATGGCATGCTTATAACATTATGTAAGCTTAAAAAAATAAAAGAGAAGCCTAGTAAGAAATAAACATGTTAAATATCCCTACACATAAGTTTTGCATATCATCTATTTTTACATCTGAAACTACTTCTGAACCTCTTATTTTCCATACATTTTATTATAGAACACAGTTTATTAATTCAACTAATATTTATTGATTCTGATCTACGATGTACCAGCATGGCACGCAGCTAGACAGACATGAGTAGACCCCCTTAGAGGAGGAACAAGGGGGCTGGAAAATAGCTTCTTAGGATTTCAATGCAAGCCCTTATATTGGCCCTCTTTGAAATTAAGCCCTCAGGACAATGAGGTTCTGACCTGTATAAATAATGGCGAATACTTTTGGTTTGTGATTTATTGATGACAGCCTTTCTGATAGGTGTGAGGTAATATCTCATTACAGTTTTAATTTGATGTTTACTGAGGTTGAGCATCTTTTCATATGCCTATTGGTCAGCATGGATGAATTTTTACTGTACTCAGTGCAGACCAAACAGTCACTCTGAAAGTCTAATTGTGGAAAGTAGATACCTGCAGTGTGGCATCAGCACTAAATGGGTTTTAGTGCTCAGAGAAGTGTGCTTCTTCTTCTTTTTCTTTTTCTTTCTTTTTTTTTTTTTTAGAATATAAATAGAGAAGTTAAAAGCTCCCTTTTCCACTAAACTGGACTCTGGAACTTTGTTGAATCATTCCACACTGCCTAAGCAAGTTGGGGACTTTTGGATGTTACATTTAATTCTTGTGACCTCAAAACAACTAGCTAGTCATTGTACAGAGGCTTACTGATTTAGTAACTAACTAACTTAGAGTGAGGATAAGAAAACAAACATGGACATGATTATTCTTATTCAGTGATCAGAATTAGAGTTATTGAATAAAAATTGGGTTTATCAAATAAAGAAGGATTTCAGTTTTGTTTTATCCTAATTGCACCACCATCCCCCCCCCCACACACACCCCACCAGAATCAGATGGTGCCATGGCTAACAACCATTTTAGAAGACGGCCATTAAATTAAGATGAAAATGTCTAAGGGCTTATGGTGAATTTAGGCCTGATTCAAACTTCCTTTGATGTAAAAGAGTTCAAACTTGGTGGAGAATGGCAGTAGGTCTCTTTGGACAGGGGTGGTTCTACTAGTCAGATGGGTGTTGCCTTATTAATTATGGTACCAGATACTAAAATGATTCTTCGCTCCACGACAGAGCAGATAGAGCAGTTGAAAGATGGTCAGCATCTCCAGATGGAGCAGATTATAGGACTAACGCTTTCAAATCACCATTCTATGGGACTGAAAGGCCCTAATAAATGATGTAATAAGTGACATCTGGGAATTTTAGAAAACTATGTATTGAAGTTTTAAGGATTCAAGTTCTGGGATCAGATTCTTTAGAACAGAATCCAGTATTTAACACACAGGAAAGTTACCTTCCCGTGCCTCAACCTCCTCATTGGAGAACTGGGCATAATAAACGTACCTAACCTAGTAGGACAAATATTATACAAATTGCTATTTGTGAAACATTTAGAACAGTGACTCAAGCAAAGAAATACATATTAGTTACTATTCCTAATAACTCAGCTATTGTTATTTGCTGATAATTCGTTCTGCACATTCACTGATAGACTACATTTAATTGACCTTTGCTACTAAACAGCATACTGTACCTCATCCTGTGATTTCCATATACGCATTTTTAGAACACATGGTAGAACTAACTGTGTGAGCAGAGTATTAAAGCTATTTTGGTCAAGGTTCATTATGATTTCAAAATGGCTATGTACTTCTCTAACCACTTGATATTACTAGTATATTCTAGCCCTTTGGGTGGGATACGAAAATATAATTAGCAGCTTTCTAACTGGGCAAAGAAGAGAGGCGCAAGGCCAGAGAGTATTCTACTTTTTTTTTTTAATTCCCTTCGTCATAATTCTGTGTCCCACTGTTGCAAAGGGAAACTCCATTACAAAGAAATATTTTCACATAAAAGGAAGTATGGGAAGAAAAAAATAATAGAAAATATAAATTCCTATTATATTTCAGCTTGATTCTCAACATGCCTGTAACTGCTCTTTAAAAATCTGCACCTTGTTTTGTACTCTAGGGTTCATTTTGATTATTTTTGGCACTCAGATGGTTCATAATGCTATTTTTTTAAGTCACCCCTGCTTTGCTAAATTTTCATTTTATTAACCAATACAAAGAAAACACACATACGTTTACCCACACTACTAACAGACTAGAAATAAAGAATATTCAAATCAAAGATGTGTTTGAAACTGTACTTGATTATATATAAAAAAGTGACTGCTAGTGACATAAGCAAACATGATTTTAAAGGTTCTCCTATTTAAACATAACTACAAAGTATCTGATTATAACTTCTATTTTATAAAATATATAAATAAATGTCAACTATTATGAAATTTTACTCTCAAAAGCACCAAAAGGCAGAACTTTAAAAATGATCTTAAATCAAATCAAATCAGTGTGCTACTTATTTTTTTTAAAAAGTCACCTAGTGGAAAAATTTGGGGAAAAGTTGCATTAATTGATAAGCTAATAAGTGAGAGTTTCATTAGTATTTTGGAAATACAATTTCTATAGAGTTAGATTTCAAATACTCATCATTATTATTATAGTATAATAGCAGTAACTATTAACTAAGATTGGGGTGCTTTATACTAATACAGAATTTTTATTAATGTGAGTCACATGAATCATATAAAAGTGATCTAAAGGGCTATTGCAGAAACCTGGCTCCAGCCTAGATAGTGGGGCCAGTCCTATGCTAGACCAACAATCTAGAAGGAGTGGTTAGCAACGGGCTCTCTGTCTATGTTGTGACCATTTGCTTACTACAAAAATCTCAAAATAGCTCATTTGATATTGTAAACATACAGACATTGTAAAGACACCCATCGTATGGAAAATACAGTTAAATTTAATTTTCTTTAATTTTTTCCAGGACCAAATATCTATTCAACTATAAACCAATAGCTTATCTACAATTTGGCAGTTGTCACATTTCCCAATAGCTAAAAATTAGTTTGGCGTTTAAGAAGCAAATGAAATCATTTTTTCATTATATATAAAAATATATATTTTATTATATATAAAAAATGACTGCTAGTGACATAAGCAATCATGTAATTAAAATAAATATTAAAATATAAAATATAAAAATTAAAATATAAAATATAAAAAAATATTTTTATAAATGAAATAAAAAATACAATAAGAAATTCCATAGCATGTTCAAAAATTTTAAAAAGGAAAGCAAAAGTTTAAAGTGTTAGAATATTTTATTAACACTTTTTAAAAAAACTCAATTTCAATTTGGATGAATGTTTTTCTTTAACATCCCTATGATTTTTTCTATATATTTGGCATAGTATGTCTTCCAAATACCAACCAGACCAGAAGATTTAGATCAGGAAAAAAATTCTCACAGGGATAGTAACATAAATTTGTGAGTTTTTTTTGTATTATGAAATTTGCCAAACATATAAAAATTTGAAAGCATCTATACTAATAAAAGGATAATATGCTAATTAGACCAGACATCTTTTGGACATCTGGATGTCCTTCTGGACAAAGCCATGGTGGCAGGGGCTGAGGCAGAGGCAGTTAAGGGTGATCAGGCTGGGAGGGGGGAGCAGTTAGGGGGAGATCAGGCTGGCAGCGGGGAGCAGTTAGGGGGATCAGGGCAGCAAGGGAGAGCAGTTAGGGATCAGGCTGGCAGGGGGGAGTAGGTAGAGGGGTCAAGGTGGCAGGGGAGAGCAGTTAGAGATCAGGCCGGCAGGCAGGTGAGTGGTTAGGATCCAGAAGTCCCGGATTGCGAGAGGGATGTCCTACTGCTGGTTTAGGACTGATCACACAGGGCCTAAACCGGCAGTCAGACATTCCACAAGGGGTCCTAGATTGGAGAGGGTGAAGGCTGGGCTGAGGGACCTCCTTCTGGTGCACTAATGTCATGCACCAGGCCTCTAGTAGTAAAAGAAATACCAACGAATGCATCATCCATTTTAAAAACTTATCAACATTTGCCAATTCTGTGTCATTTGTTTTCTCTTATTCCCAAACCTAGGAGTGCTTTAGAGCATCTCTCAATGTCATATCCTTTTCCCATTATTGCTTATCTGTAATAGATACGGACTTACAAAATAAGTACAGTGTAGTTATCATATCTAAAAAAACAAACCAGAAAACAAAACAAAACTAACAATGTCTTTCTATCATTTAATAACCATTTCTTGATTGCATTTCCAGATTTTTCTTCCCAGAAAGATATTTTTAGAGTTGCTTTGATCAAATCAGGATCCAAACAAAGTTCATACATTTCATTTGATTGCTAGGTCACTAAAGATTTCTAATGTATAGAATCCCTGACCTCCATCTTATTTTTAATATTATACACTTATGGGAAAATATGGGCCTTTTAAAGTTAGGGGAACTATAATAAGATACAACTCAACTAAATGAAATTTTACTATCATCTAGTTTTTGTTGACAGTTAATTTTATGAAGTTACTATACAGCAAGTAATTTTCTCTGGAGGTGAGAGGGGTGCTATATGGTCATGGTTCCTAATTCCCTTAAGTCCCACTTCAATCAGAGCAGTGTAATTTTCCTCTGATTTATTTGTAGGACTTTCACATACAATTCAGCATTAAGCCTGGGTTCAAATTCTTGCATCCACCAAACTCTTAATTCTCTTCTGGATATTGCCTCCTACACATGTCACATCTTTTCTGTAGGCATAGCACCAGGGAACCCTCAACTCCAAAAGTTCTACTGCCTAAAAGCTCTTTAATTGGCAGACTTTACATCTATCTGAGGATGGCAGATGAAGGGGTTTATCACTGGGCAACATTTTTTAAAAGTTTCTCAATAAAACATTATCAGGCATCTCTTTAATTTGGGCTCTAGTCTCATCATATTGAGAGTCACACTTGTACATTTGCATAGGAGAAGAAATTTCAAAGCTACTTATTCTTAATATAGATGCAATTCTACTATGTTCTGAGATTTATTTTCCTGAACCCATGTTTGTTAGAAATGTGAGAGAATTTGCTGGTGCTAGAAATTTAGAAAATCGAATACCTCATAATTCATTTATTTACTAAGTAAATAAAAACTATATTTGAAAAATCCCAAAATTATAATGCTAGCTGGTTACCATTCATTCAACTGTTACTAGGTATAAGGATGTATGCTAAGCTCTATACATATCAACTGGATTGATCCTTAAACAACTCCATTTTAAATATGAAACATACTGAAACAAAGTAAGGTAAAAAAAAACTGTCAAAAATTACAAAAGCAGGGAGGAGAACAGATAAAATTTGAATTCATGCAATATGATTTATCATGAACCTGGTCTCTTAACCATTCCCCATAGAGCAGGATCTTATTTTAAAATGCACACTCTTATGGAAACAGCATACAAATGATAGGTGCCCAGATAAACTCACAAAATTAATTTGACCTGAAATCACTGTAATTCATTAAAACAACAACAGAATATTTTAACTGGACAAGGAATTTCACAATCATCTGGTTCAATTACTTGTTCTATAAATGAGACAACTGAGGCTCAAAAAGATCGAATAATTGATTTGTAACATCAGTCCCATGGGAAGGTGCATTCTAAGCTCCAATTAGAATAGCAAGAGACATACTCCAGCAGGATCTGGGATTCACTGGGGAAGAGAGTTTAAAGCCCTTGACACAAATGGAAACACTGCTTAGCCCTATTTTGTCTGCACTGTTAAGTTGATCTCTAAGGTGTAGAAATGGGAAAAGAGTTGAGTCTTCACACATCACTGCAGTATGTTCACAATGGCATAAGCATATGTGTTGCCTGAGAATGACTGCTCCCTTGTTCTTAATTTAAATTAACACTTTACTTTTGAGTCTCCATTCAAATTTTTTCTGCCTTATGTTCATCAGATTGTGTCTCTCCCCACCCCTTGCCCCCACCTGCAGAGGGTGAAAGTCCCAGGAAGTATTTTGTGATGAAGTATTTAAGTTCCTTGTGTTGTCTACATATGTCAGAAGCTGTGAGGTGTGAAATAATTTTAAATAATCTAAATTACTTAATAAGCTATAATTCCAATGGAAATAGCTCATATTATATTGTAAAGAAGCATTTTACCTACATTTGCAAAATTTATTCATAGAATTGTATAGAGCATTTAGCTGTTAACAGAAGCTATGTGAAAAATGTGTTTTGGAGAGTCTTCAATGGGAAAATGGTTGCAAATTAATCATTATGGTTTTTAAAGCAAAGGAAGCTAAAAATAGCATCACCTTCATTCCTCCCAACATACTTGTGAGAAGAGTTAACTGTTTAAAGCCCTGATCAATGGTAAAAATAGAAAAAATATAATTTAAAAATGGATTTCAAGAAACAACTCATGCTCTGACTGGTTTTGCTCAGTGGATGGAGCATTGGCCTGAAGACTCAAGGGTCCTGGGTTCGATTCCAGTTGAGAGTATGTACCTTGGTTGTGGGCACATCCCTAGTGGGGAGTGTGCAGGAGGCAGCTGATCGATGTTTCTCTCTCATCGATGTTTCCAACTCTCTATCCCTCTCCTTTCCTCTCTGTAAAAAGTCAATAAAATATATTTTTAAAAAACCTCATATATTTAATAATTTGGTTCTACTTATCATAATAAAGATAATAATTAATATTTTAACTAAATATTTAAAAATTAATTTATAATCACATTACAATTATTAGTTAAGGACCTATTTATAAGGAAACAGTTATCTGTGTATGTGACTAACTGTACTATATGTTATTAAATGGTTTACTAAGTTATAGTAACCAATTTCAAAACACAAATAGAACATTTTTTTTTCTTCAGTGAATGAAATCTTTTTAGTGAAATTTTTATTAGGACTCCCAGTGGAGATAAGGGATATAATATGTAATTACTTAAAGCTGTTCAACTTCCCACAATCATGTCTTACCTTGATACAAATTACCATCACAGACGTTTTAGTTCTTTTCACATCTCCATTCTTCTGTTTCTTTTTCACTATTACTTAATAGGAATTCTATTGTTTAAATATTCTCATGTAACAGTTATTCAGAATAAGTAACTAAATTTTATTTCTTAATTGTTTGTTGTTTTATATTTACTGCAGTTAAATAATGCTGGGCCCTAATCAGCAGTAACTATTAAGCAAAGAGAGTACTTTAAAATGGGACTCATATAATTTATTTAATATAATATTTCAAAATAAATAAGACACCCTGCAAGCCATTGGATAGCATGTTGTAAAAGGGTCACATGTAACTTATAAGTAAATTTTGAAAATCAGAACTATAAGAAATCTTACAGTAAATTGTATTTTTATACATTTTTTCATGTTTAGAGATGATGGATATTGTGTATTAAATAATATTCTAACTTCAATTTCTGAACTCCAGATATTCTTTCAGGTTAGTTTGGACATAATTTATGGGTTATATAATCCATTTAAATTCAGCAGAGGGTGGGGCGAGGCCTCGAGAAAAAAATCCAAAGGAAGCCTATTGCCACAATAATGACTACGTTTGCTGCCTTTGCTTTTGCTGCCAGGAGATTGATGTATATGTGTATTGTCTCAGGGTTTATTAATGAGGATTTTATCAGTGTCACTAGCCCCATTTTGAGGATGAGAAAACTGAGGCTGGAAGCCACCTCAAGGGACGTTTGTGCAGTTGAGATTCATACCCAGGGCCTCTTGACCTAGCACTCACTTTTAACAACTGTAGTAAACAATGGCATAGCAAACATACTGGATACTCAATATGAATCATTTTTGTCATCCCTCATATGTTAAAACTATTTTCACCAATAAGTAGAAAATAAGCAAATAATAATGGCCAGAAAAGAAATACAGACAGTGAAAAGTGCCTTGATGGAACTGAACTGTGTTCTATACATAATGATTACCCTATCTAATAAAAGAGCAATATGCAAATTAAGCATCACTCCGTCACAAAGATGGCCGCACCCATGGCCACAAGATGACAGCACCCAGTCCAACTCAGCCCCACCACAGAAGAGGTCAGGCCTGTTAGTCAGGCAGGTGGTGGGGGAGGCTGGGAGCCCAAGGGGCAGAACAGGCAATCAGAGTGGGCTGGTGTCACCTGCCCAGGCCAGAGGTCTCAGGCATGGGCAAGGGTGGAGATAGCGATAGGAGGGGGCAGGGGAAGAGCCAGTGATAGGAGGGGTATGAGGGTGCCCTATCCAGGCATAAGGCCTGGTTCAGAGGCCTCAGGCTTGGGCAGGGGCAAGGCAGGAGATCGCAGGGGCCTGGGCTCCGTATAGCCAGCAATCAGAGGGGCAGGGGCAGAGCCTACAATCGCAGGAGTCTGGGCACGGGCAGAGCCAGCAATGCAGGGGTCTGGGGGTCCTCTGCCCAGGACTGTAGCCTTGGCTAGAGGCTGTAGTGGGGCAGGGGTGGAGCTGGCAATTGGAGAGGCCTGGGGGTCTTCTGCCCAGGCCTGTAGCCTTGGCCAGAGGTTATAGGCCTGGGCAGGGGTGGAGCTGGTGATTGAAGTGAACTACAGAGGAAACACCTTTTCTTACTGCTCATTGGCTAAGCTTCCTGTATGCCACTGGTACTATTCTTAGTAACTTGGGTAATAAGAATCCAAAAAGGTGACCTAGGGTTTTTCCACCACACTCCTGGAGAAAAAAATGAAGTTCCACTGCTGGAGGGCTAAGAAATGTCATATCCTGCCCTAGCCAGTTTGGCTCAGTGAATAATGCCTCAGCCTGCTGATTGCAGGGTTTGGGTTCAATTCTGACCAAGGGCATGTACCTAGGTTGCAGGCTCCTCCCTGGTCAGGGCCCAAGTTTGGGTTCAATTCTGACCAACGGCATGTACCTAGGTTGCAGGCTCCTCCCTGGTCGGGGCCCATGCAGGAGGCAACAAATCAAAGTGTTCCTCTCACTTTGATGTTTCTCTCTGTCTTTCCTTTTCTCTTCCATTCTCTAAAAATCAATGGAAACATATCCTCAGGTGAGGATTAAAAAAAAAAAAGGAAGACATGTCATATCCTATAAAAGACAAATCTTGAAAATGCCTAAAGAAAGTTGTCATTTTTTTCATAGTGAAGGAACTGTATTCTGTGTTGATGAAAACACCTTGGTGGTTATGGTGATTGGCAGTGGCTACAGCAGCAGGGTGATGGGGCTGGTGGCTTCCCCTGATTAGCCTGATTGCCTCCCACAAAGGGAGAACAGACTGTGGCTTAGGCCTGCTCCCCAAGTGATGGCTCCCAATATGTGAGAGGGAGCAGGCTGTGCTGAGGCACTCCCCCAGTGCACGAATTTCTAGTAATATATATAATACTACGGGCCCAATGCTCAAAAATTTGTGCACTCAGGGGTCCCTCAGTCCGGCCTGTGTCCTCTTCAGTTTGGGACTCCTCAGGGGATGTCCACCTGCTGGCATGCCTGGCCAGCCTGGATGAGAGGCTGATGGCTGTTTGAAGACTGAACAAGCCCCCCAGTGGAACCCTCATCCCATGGAGGTGTGACCAGTCTGGGTGAGGGGTTCAGTGCTGTTTTCAGGCTGGCCACAGCCCCTTCAGGGTTCATGTCCCTACTGAGATGCCTGGCCAGCCTGGGTGAGGGGCTGAGGGTCGTTTTTAGGCTGCCCACAGTCCCTTCAGGGTTCAGGTCCCTACTGGAGTGCCTGGCCAGCCAGGGTGAGGGGCTGAGGGCTGTTTTCAGGCTGCCCACAGCTCCTTCAGGGTTCGAGTCCCTACTGGGGTGCCTGGCCAGCGTGGGTGAGGGGCTGAGGGCTATTGACAGGCTGGTCACAGCTCCCATTGATCCAAGGTCCTAGCGAGGCTGGCTGGAAGCAGGTTTCTGGGGTTTATTTATCTTCTATAATTGAAACTTTGTTGCTTTGAACAGAGGCCACAGTTGGCCTAGGCAAGCAGTTTCCTCCATTGCTGGCCTCCTGTTTACTCTAGCTCTGTGGCTGCTGGCCACTATCTTGGCTGGGTTAATTTGCATATAGTCGCTCTGATTGGCTGGTGGACGTGGCTTTGCTGGTGGGTGTGGCTTAGGTGTAATGGAGTAAGGGTTAATTTGCATATCATTCTTTTATTGTATTATACTAGGGGCCTGGTGCACAAAAATTTGTGCACTCGGGGTGGAAGGAGTCCCTCAGCCCGGTCTGTGCCCTCTGACAGTCTGGGACCCCTCAGTGGATGTCCTATGATGGCCCCAGTCTGCCAGGCGCCTTTTGTGTGTGTGTGTTTGTGTGTGTGTGTGTGTGTCACCACTGGGGACCTACCCCCAGCTGCATCTGAGGCTCGAAGCAGTCCTCCTGTGTGTGTCTACATGCTGGGGACCTGCCCCCAGGCACACCATCAAGGCTTGGAGCAGGCACCCCCTCTATGTTGATCTCTTAGACTCTTGCCCTCCCCTGCATGTTGTTCTCTTTTTTGAGCGTGGCCAGGGCTGGGTGCGGCCTGCCTCCCAAGCTTGCCTACTGCCCATCTTCCTCCAGCCACCAGAAAGCAGGGAAAACCCCGCCTCGTGGTCAGGCCAGCCTTTTCCTGCTCCCTGATC
>PVJC01016609.1:0-33514 GCA_004026665.1 Murina feae | reverse complement strand
CTTGGTCGTGGTGTATGATCTTTCTGATGTATTGTTGGATCCGATTTGCTAGGATTTTGTTGAGAATTTTGGCATCTATGTTCATGAGGGATATTGGCCTGTAATTCTCTTTCATTGTGTTGTCTTTGTCTGGTTTTGGTATTAGGGTAATGCTGGCTTCATAGAATGAGTTTGGAAGTGTTCCTTCCTCTTGAATTTTGAGGGACATTTTAAATAGTGAAATCACCAACGAAAAGTATCAAAATGTGAAAAATGTGCAATAACTAGACCATAAAAAGACAGTTGTTAAAATATATCTGGAACAAGAAAGCAGTGTCGCCTTGTTTGATTTCAGGTAGGAGCATTCACGTTGGGTGACAGACTCTTAAATTCTGTGCACGTCTGTGAATTACTGCAAAAGCACTGTGAATATCCATTTGGGGGTAACAAATAAGTTTTAAGCGATTAAGTGAATTCAAAGATATAAAATCCTCTACTAATTAGGATTGACTGTATATGCAAACAATTTCAACACCCAATATTTCTTCATACAAAAGTTTCATGAAACTTTCAAGAAATTGTTAATCCCTGTCTTGTATAAACTATTCTAGAAAAAAGAAAAAAAAACAATGAAAAAGCTTCCTACCTTATATGCTTGATAACGAAACTAGATAAGGAAGGAAAATGATCAGATAATTTGATTAATGACATAGAGGGAAAATTGAAGTAAAATATTATTAGGAAATTAAATTAGAAATCTATTGAAATAACCAAGTAGCTATGAAAGAATAGTTTAATAGTAGAAAACAATAAAATAGTTCACATTGTTAACAGGTTAAGAGAACTCTATAATCATCTCAATAACTTAGAAATAAAAGAATTGTATAAAACCCAACACTGTTTTTGTTGTAGTTGTTATTAAAAAAAAACAAACAAAAAAACAAAGCAAAGCAGAGAAGAACCTGACTTTTATTGCCAAAGATCTATGGTTCTTAAACTTCAGAATGCATCCAAATTTTGTAGACGGCTAGTTGAAATACAGTTTGCTCTGCCCCAATCCTAGCATTTCTGATTTGATTGATCTGACATGGGTTCAGAGAATCTTCATCACTAACAAATTCCCAGGTGATATTGGCACTGCTGGTCCAGAAAACATTTTGAAAACCATTGCCGTAGGCAATGTAGGCCAAGTGTTATCATTACTGTATTCTGATTTTCCAAGAACAATCAGAAATATGGGCTTGTATCTGAGATATTCAATTTTTAAAAAATGCTGAACAGCCCAAATTATATTGCTTTAGAACATATCTGACATGTGTATATATCCTTAAAATATATATATATATATATATATATATATATATATATATATATAGTGTTTTGTTATTGTCCTGCCCACTTATGTCTGCCTCAGTTTATATTGCTATTGAAAAAGACTCACAGAATTACTCAGATTTTCATACTTAATTATCTGCTGCTTAATGATCATCAATTTGATACATGTGTAATAGGTCTCATATCAATGATTCTAGTAGGTTCCCAGCACATAAATTAGAAGAACATGTACAGTTTTCACACAGGAAGCAACAAGTGAGAACCTAAGTGGGACTGCTTTGGCTCTCTAGAAACATTACGGGAACAAAAGTGAGCCTAGTCAGGGCTGCTCTTGCTAACTGAGAAATAGAAGTCACAGAAAAAAAAAAAAAAAAAGAGCTCCCTGGGAAGTAGAGAAAAAGAAGGCCTTGGAGGCAGGTTCACGGTGTAAGCCCTGGACAAGCTGCTGCTGCCTGCTGCTTCCCTAGTTACAAGCCTCCTGGGGGTCCCTTAGAGTTTAGGAGAAAGAGAGCAGAGATACAAGGTGTAGGTGCCCTAGTGAGGTCACACTGTATGTCCTTTGTCTTGAGGATTTTAATGTTTCTATGGCTGGCAGGGATCCTAGATAGGTCTGAAGGGAGGGTCTTAATAGAATGCTCATTAGCTTTCTAGGTGTGTCCTTCAATATGTTAGTTCATCAAAATGTGCATCAGGTTAGTTTTATTTTCAAAGAACATCATTGAAGCGGGGCCAGGACCAAGGCAGTTCTGATCCAGGACAGTCTGAAATGTGTAAAACATTTGCTCCTAGGTGTCTTTGGTTAGGAAAGATAAAACCTTGTGATTCATTAGCTGGCTGTAAATTACTCAAATTGTTTGACCTTATTTAATTATTTTGTCTCAGTTTCCTTTATTCTACTTGTCAATGAATTTCTCTAGCTTCTTACTATCCTGCCAAAAAAGGAGTGGGAAAGTGATTGATGGATGGCAGAACATCCCATTCATACCTCATCCTGGGAAGGAGGTCACTGTCATAGTTGCACGAAAGACTTGGGGAAGCAGCAAACTCACTCCAAACTAGGCTTTATGTTGATGAAAACAGTTCCTGAAATGCAAAAATTGTAAATAACATGATAAAAATATTATATTTCTTTATGCTATACTAGGGGCCCAGTGCATGAATTTGTGCACCTTGAAGGGAACTGTGAGCCATGAGGCTGTGGTGGACACAGGAGTGGGTCTCAGCCTATTCTCCATGCTCCCATCCAGCCACTCCTGCTGCGTTCCCTGTTCCGTCTGCCAGCAGCCCCATTCCTACCACTGCCGCTCCCACAATGCTGACCCACTTGCACATGTTGATGGTGTGGAGTGATTGGGGCCAGTGCCAGCAGTGGGTGTGATTGCCCCTCAGGAGCAGGGGTAGGTGAAGAAGACCTCAGGGGTGATAGGGGCTGGAGGCTGCCACTTGCACCCCCTAGTGGCGCTGAGTAATTGGGATTGGTGCTGGGCATTGGCAGTAGGTCAGAGCGGTGGCTCTAGTGTTGCCAGTGGGTGTGATCTGGGCCAGTGCCTGCAGCAGGTGTGAGCACTGGGAGGGACTGCAACTTACAGTTGCAAAGAATTTTCACTAACTATCAGAGGCTCGCCCCAATGACAGCAACTGGTGCCTCGCCTTGGCCTGGCACCCCCTTTCACCTGCTCCACCATCCCGCTGTGGCTGATGCCCACTATGTTCCACAGGTGCTCCCTGGTGGTCAGCGCACATAATAGTGACCGGTTGTTTGGTTATTTGGCTGTTCCACCATTCAGTCTATTTACATATATATATATATATATATATATATATATATATATATATATATATACTAATAAAATCTTTTTATTCTCATTGTAAACAAGTCATGAATTCCCAAGTAAAATATTGAAGTTTCAAAAAAAAAAAGTTGAACATTGATCTAAATTGAAGGTAATTTTTTTTCACTGCTAGGTGCTAAAAAAACTATTTTTGAAGAAATAAGAATTCATTTTCTCCATGAAGAGAAAAATTGAAAGCAGAAGTGAGAAATAAATTGGATAGCATAAGTTACATAGACAAGATTCCATTCATGTTCCTTGGCTTTTTTTAAAAGATAGGTTTTCAAAACACAAAGCAAAAAGCAGAGTGATTTTGCATATTGTATGTAGAATCAGTCAGTTGCATCCTCCAAAGATAAATTTTGGCCTCTAATATGTAAAAGTAAATTATATTGATTAATAGATTGCTGTAAATTCTCAACCGTCATTTTGGCTTCTTGTACTTGAGTAGAGTTCTTTCCCCATGGGAATGCTTTTTAAGCAACTTACAGCCATGATTTTAAATCCTTTTTTCTCAGTTCTCATTGAAGTTCAATTATGTATTTTATTTTCTTTTCACTACCAAGAAAATTTACCCTTTAGTTATATGCTCTCTTTGTATCCCCACATTCCTAGGTGTACTTGGAGTTCTTTTTGGTATCTTTTAAATTTCTGCATCCCATCAGTTTCATTCTGACAGATGTAGCCTCTAAAATAAGCTGTGTGATGCACTCAAACCCAAAATAAGCCATTATTTGGGGGTTAGGTGCGTCATACCTGCAAATAACCTCATTTATCTAGAGAAATGCATTTAATGCTATTGTATAAATACCAGTGTTCCAGCATGCTCTATAATACCATCTGTCACTTCTTTTCGTATAATACATAATTCAATGTATCCTTTATTCCATTTCTTTAGACATGCAGAGTTCTTGCATGCATCTCTACACACTGTGATAAGAACCCAGGTGTATTATGAAATTACATCAAATATTATCTGAGATAAAGTTTTAATGCATGTTGAATTAAGTGCTTTCTCTGTTGCTAAGCTATACATACAACATGGTAAGCTTGTATAGTTGGCATATTTCACTAACTAGTTTTAAAGTATATTTTAAACACAATGCTCTGGAAAGTAGAAAAGTAACTGCTGTTTCAATTAGAGGAATGTCAGTTTGTCGCTGGTTATGCCAGAGAGGGCTGCTCTGTGTGTGAAGCAGAAGAGAGGATAATGAGAAGGTAAAGTGGTAGCAGGTTGTAGGGAAATGGGCATTTTTTTCATACCTTGCTTGAAACATTTCCCCCCAGATAAGAAAAAGATCTGAATTAGATTTATATTCATAGCAATGTAGATTCAGAACATATATCACAAAAAGGTTAGATGTGCAATCATTTGTTGAGTAAATTCTAAGTGCTACGGTGGCCAAGACATGGAAACAAAGTGTCCTTTGAGAGAGGACTGGATAAAGAAGATGTGGTACATATACACAATGGAATACTACTCAGCCACAAGAAAAGATGAAACCTTGACATTTGTGACAACATGGATGGACCTGGAGAACACTATGCTAAGTGAAATAAGTCCGTCGGAAAAAGCTAAGAACCATATCTAATCTAATAAAAGAGTAATATTGAAATTGACTGTTTCGCCGGGAAGCCTAAGTCACGCCCACCAGCCAATCAGAGCAGCTGTATGCAAATTAACCCAGCCAATTTGGAGGCTGGCAGTCACAGAGCTAGAGTAAACAGCAGGCTTCCGTTGCACCAGGAGTAAACTGTCTGCCTAGGCCACCTGGGCCTCTCTCTGTTCACAGCAACATAGTTGCAATTATAGAAGCCATGGAGCTGAACCAAACAGGAGGCTTCCGTTTCACCAGGGATGGAGGAAACTGCCTGCCTAGGCCATCTGGGTCTCTACTAAGGCAACATTCTTTCAATTATAGAAGCCATGGAGCTGAACCAAACAGGAGGCTTCATTACCTGCCTAGGCCTGGCTTAAAGCAACAGTGTGTCAATTATAGAAGATAAATAAACCCCAGAAACCTGATTTCAGCCAGCCTTGATGGGACATTGGGTCTGTGGGAACTGTGGGCAGCCTGAAAACACTCCTCAGCCCTGCACCTAGGCTGCCCAGGCACCCCAGTAGGGACTCGAACCCTGAAGGGACTGTGGGCAGCCTGAAAACAGCTCTCAGCCCTCACCCAGACTGGCCACACCCCAATGGGGTGAGGGTCCACACTGGGGGGCTTAGCCAGCCTGAAAACAGCCATCAGCCCCTTACCCAGGCTGGCCAGGCATGCCAGCAGGTGGATATCCCCCGAGGGGTCCCAGACCTAGAGAGGGTACAGGCCGAGCTGAGGGACCTTCGGAATGAACAAATTTTTGTGCACCAGGCCCCTAGTATGGAATATAAAACTGAAACTGGTGAACACAAACAATAGTGTGGTGGTTGCCAGAGGGAAGGGGTAGAGGGGAAGGGGAGTTCTAACATACGGTGAAAGGAAAAGATTTGACTTTGGGGGGTGGGCACACAGTGCAATATACAGATCTTTTTTTATAAATATGTATTTTTGTTGATTTTAGAGAGGAAAGGAGAGGGAGAGAGAGAGACATAAATGATAAGAATCATTGATTGACTGCCTCTTGCATGCCCCCTATTGGAGATCGAACCTGCAACCTGGGCATGTGCTCTTGACTGGAATTGAACCTAGGACCCTTCAGTCCATTGGTCAATGTTCTATCCACTCAGCCAAACCAGCTAGGGCACAATATACAGACCTTGTAACATAGAAATCCACACCTGAAACCTATATGATCATATTAACCCATATCATCCCAATAAATTTAATAAAAAATGAAAAAACAAACAAATAAACAAAATACTATGTGCCAAGCATGAGGCTAGGCTGTGGGCCCTGTCATAGACCAGATCGCGGATGCTCATGCTCTGATGGGGAGACAGACACTCACAGGACTGTGATGGAGCATGGAGTTCTTGGCACAATGGAGGAGAGAGATCAGGTGCAGAAAGAGGTGCTAATTTGCCCTCTGGAAAAAAGGTGTCAAAATTTTCAAAGGAGATTTTACTTGAGCTTCATTTTGAAGAATGAGTAGGAGTTAATTGTTTAGGTTGTTTTCTATCCTTTATCATCTGAGCACTTTTAGGAAACAGAGTTTCTGAAATTATCTTGTCAAGCACAATTCTGTAGGTTGTATCAAAGATGACAGACAGTTCATATATCTCCCCCTTTTTTACCTTTTTAACATAGATTCATGCACATTTTTTAAAAATTTGTGACTTTCCCATGAAATATATTGCTTTATAGTTAGGACTATATGATGTATATGCATGTGTGAGAATAGATGGTAGGAATTATATATTAGATCATCTCTTTAATGTAGCTAAATTTACCTTCTAAAGCAAAATGGCATCTTTCTCCTCACACTGATTTTTTCTTTAAAAACAAAGACCTCATGTTCTTAAAACATGACACTGAAGCAGGCAGTTCTATTGGCTCTGGCCTGCATTCCTTTTAAATACGTTATATACTGTGGTAGATTCTTTTTTATTTCAAAAGTCCCCAAAATGAAATTAAGGGAATGAATGCATGCTTGCCCCAAGGAACTTCTTCTAGGGGAGGAATAATCTCATATTCCAGCTTCAACTCTTTTCATCTCATTCCACAATTTTGGAGAGAGGATAATTGATATCCTAGCACACATCCTTTTGTCTGATAATGAGATACACATTTTGTAAATATGCACATTGCTAGAAATCAAGTTGGTCTTACATGGAACAGGTGTTGCTTTAGCTATGAATTCAGTTTTGTCATGGATAAAAGAAAATATCTTAAGAGGTGATTTTAATCAATACAATACAGAAACTTAGAGAAAATACTCCTTTGATAAGCTGTTTGATTGTCTTCTTCAGAGAAGGGGCTCTGGCAGGTTAGTAAGAACAGACAAGGATTCGTGAATAGAGAATAACATTTCCCCTTATTTACCCCTATTTACTCTTGAAAGATGTTTTTATTAGTTCTTCTAAGAGCTACCTTTCTAAGCTATAATAAGACCAACATAATCACTTCAGGCCATAATGTTCAATACACTTTTTTTTTCCTTTTCTGGCTTGATAGTTTCATGGTGTTTTGTTTACTCATTTATGTTATGATACTAGGGGCCTGGTGCACAAAAATTTGTGCACTTGGGGGTGGGGGGGTGGGGGTTCCTCAACCCGGCCTGTGCCTTCTCACAGTCTGGGACCCCCTCAGTGTATGTCCTACTGATAGCCACAGTCTGGCAGGTGCTGTGTGTGTGTGTGTGTGTGTGTGTGAGTGAGTCCACTGGGGGCCTGTCCCCAGCTGCATCAGAGGCTCAGAGCAGATGCCGTGTATGTGTTTATGTGTCTGTCTGCTAGGGTCCTGCCCCCAGCCACACTGTGGAGGCTTGGAGCAGGACCCCTCTGTGTTGATATGTCAGGCTCCTGGCATGACCTGCATCTTGTTCTCTCCCTTGAGCTGTGGCCAGGGCTGTGTGCTGCCTATCTGCCACACTTAGCTGCTCATTGATCACCGGGGCAGCCATGGGGAGCAGGCCCCACTGGTGGCTGCCCAGGCCCCCTCGCCCAAAGCATTTGCTCCCCTGCTCTGATTGCCATGGTGGCGGTGAGGGGAAGCAGTTCCAGCTGGGGGCTGCCCGGGGCCCCTGCGCGTTAGCTCCCCTGCTCCAACTGCCATGGGGGCAGCAACTGGAGGTAGGTCCAGCTGGGGGCTGTTGCCAGAGTGATGCTGCCAGCATCCTGCCCCACCACTATGGGCACTGCTATTTTTGTCTTGGGGTGATGGCTAATTTGCATTTTACTCTTTTATTAGATAGGATAGGATACTTCACACTTAAAAAAAATATAAATATAATATACTTTTCCCCTTTGTATCTACTATGCAGTTTAAAAAAGAAATCATTACAAATACAGACGAAACCTTTTTGTGTATGGCTTCATAATCTCACTGGGTGAGCTCAGGTAACCAATGTTCTAAATGTGTTGTTTAACATTTTTTGAACCATGAGAAAGAAGACACCTACTAAGAAGGGCTCCTGGTGGCTAACTGGGCTCAGATGAAAACAACAACAAAACAGAGCAGCCATTTACACACAGGGGCAGGGGCCTCTCACCCAAACTGCTCTTCAGGAGAAGCCAGCACTGAACTGCCTGAACTGTCTCTGCTGCCTGACCCAGCCCTTATAAAGGAGATCCTAGAGTCTTATTTCAACCGATAGGACTGAGGCTTTTCCCGTTCAATGGGAGCTGTGCAGCTCTGTCCAATCAGAGTGGCTCTATTCTGTTCAATCAGAACAGCGCCTTTTGGCATGAGAACAGACCAATTAGGGATCATTTGCTAGGACATTTGTCTGAGTAAGCCAGCTCCCCTCTGGCTCTGGGAGCACACGTTCCCTTTCTGCAGAAGAGTCAGTGCTGTGTCTCCCTGGCTGAGATGAGACACCTTGGGGGAGGAGAGGGGCTCAGACCAGATGAGGCCAGAGCAGACTGACCCAGAGAAGGAGCAGACCAAAGCACAGCAGAGCAGCCCAATGAAGTGCAAAACAGACTGGCAAGGAGCAGGGCAGAGCTGTGTAGTCCGAGAAGGGGCTGGCTCCAGGGCTGCTTCACAGCTTTGCTATATCACAAGTGAGCTGTTTCACACTGAAAAAAGTTACCTCACCTCATATTGGGGGTTCCTGCTGGTGCTGAATTGGCATCAATGACCATCAGGTTGATACCTTCTATATGTTTTCATACTTTTACTAATTAAGTATGCATTGTAAAATAATACATGGTATTATTTTGCATATTTTGGTATGATATTCTGTATATATTCTGGCAACTCCTTTTACTCAACATCGTGTTTTGATTCTTTTTACCATATGTGATTCATTCATTTGTTTCCATTGCTACATAATATTCAATTGCATGACTTCACCACAATTTGTCTATGCAAATAGACCTGGAAATTTTTTTTCAAGTGTTTGTTATTACAAACAACACACTCTGAGCATTTTCTTACTTGTTGCACTTACCCAGAATAATTCAAAAACATGTTATTTGATATCAAAGGTATGAAAATTTTATTTTTATAAATTACACTTTGGTTAAAGAATATGCTATAAATAATACAGTTCCTAAAATGCATTGAGTATTGCCTAAAGGCCTAATGCATTGGATAATTTTTATAATTGTTTCTGTACCCTTGTTATTCTATAATAACTAGTTCCAAAGTTATATATATCAAGGTCTATGGACCACATTTTGTTCCTCCAAAACTTATATGTTGAAGCCCTAACCAACCATCTGGCTGTATTTGGAGTCAGCGTCCTTAGGAGATAATTAGAGCTAAATGAGGTCATAAGGGTAAGACCCTATTCTAAGGATTAGTGATCTTATAAGAAGAGAAGAAGTGAGAGATTTCTTTCTCTCTTTCTTTGTCTGTCATATTTTTTATAGCAGCCTGAGCAGGCTAACACATCAAGCTTATTAATTATTCCTCTCTCTCTCTCTCTCTCTCTCTCTCTCTCTCTCTCTCTCTCTCTCCCTCTCTCTCTCTCTTTCTCTCACTCTCTCTCTCTCTTAGTGACCAAAAAAGTGCATCAAACTTTCATAGGATTGTGGATTTTTCTCTGTAAAATTCCACATTTCGTTTGAATAGTTTTGAAGAATACTATTAAATGCATACAAATGTAGAATTGTAAGAGATTCCTGGTGAAGCACATCTTTTAAAATTATAAAGTAAATCTCTGTATTCATAAAAATTATTTTGACCTCAGAATCTGCTTTGTCTAACATCTATAAAGGCACAATAACTTACCTTTAACTAGTAATTTTCTTGCATGTAATTTTTAACATTTTAATTACAGCCTATTTGCCTTTAAGTTTCACATGTACATCCTGTAGTCAATTTAAAAATTGTGTTCTTGCAGTTTCTGCATATCCTGTCAATCCCAATATACTGTGGGTTTTCATTTATTCTTTTTCTGTGAGTTTCTCTTTCCTATTTTTTGATATTTAAAGTTTGTTTTATTTTTATTACTCTTTCCTCTCTATGCAGGTTTTGAATTTATATACTCCCATAATAGTCTTTTAATAACTGTCATAAAATTTTAACATACATAGATATGAAATGCAAAATCCAAAGTTAATCAGCATCTCTACCTATAAAACCACACAAAGATTTTTAGAACACTTCATTTCTGACTTTCCTCTTGTGCTACATGTCATTTTTCAGTTCTATCTTTGTTCATAACTTTTAAACTATCATTATATCGTTTCATTTGATTATTGTGTTTATTTACCCTTACAATTTTTTTGCTTCCTTTTCTTTTTGTAATTGCAGTCCCTGATTCAGTTTTCTTCTCTCTAAAATATAATCATGTGTAGCATAATGATTTTTTAGTCAGTTACAGGCTCCATATATAACTGATCCCATAGAAGAGAAATAATATGTGAGGAAGTTGACAATATAATACCGTTCCTCATAGCACCTCAATTTTGGGTGCACAGATTACATCCCAAACAGTTGGCCCTGACCTCTTTCAGCACAAAAGAGCCTATCCTGTCTTGGCTACATATTTAGGGCTGATATAGCCCTCCCAGATCTAGCTCAATGGTCTTCAGAGTACATTGCTGTACATTCTTTGTTGAGGATCTAAGACCCATAGAAGGTATTTTAACAAGTCTTCAGTAATTCTGTCACTTTATTAAAATCTTCCTGTTTTATGATTATAATAAAGATCCTTAATCTCATCACTGCTCTGCTATGTCCCTTTATCTCTCTATCTTGATGTCTTATTCTGACTGAACCCCAGGCCACTTTTCACTCCTTCCTGACAGTCACATTATGGTGTTCTACTCCTAACCCAGCCAGTTGTCCTTGATATTTTCAATCAAGGACATCCCAGTTCACGGAGATGAATCAACACCTCCCATTTTCTATTTCCGACTTTGTTGGACAGAAGCGGGTGGAGGTTGTGGGCCAGTGTTTAGTGTTCAGTGATGTTCTAGGTCTTCACATTCACTCACCACTCATTCATGTACCCATCTAGAGCAACTTCCAGTCTTGCAAGCTTCATTCATGGTAAATGCTCTACATAGTGGATATACTATATTTTTATTAGATCTTTTCTATGTGTAGATATGTTTAGATATACAAATACTTACCATTGTGTTATAATTATCTACAGTATTCAGTACAGTAACATGCCTTATAGGTATGTAGCCTAAAGCAATAGACTACACTACATAGTCTAGATCTATAGTAGACTACACTATGTTTGTATAATTGCAATCTAATCTAATAAAAGAGTAATATGCAAATTAACCATCACTCTGAGACACCTAAGCCACGCCCACCAGCGAAACCACACCCACTATCCAATCAGAGACACTGTATGCAAATTAACCCAGCCAAGATGGTGGCCGGCAGCCACAGAGCTAGGGCAAACAGGAGGCTTCTGTTTGGAGGAAACTGCCTGCCCCAGCTGGCTGGGCCTCTGCTTCAATTATAGAAGCCACAGAACTGAAGCAAACAGGAGGCTTCGTTGCCTGCCTAGGGCTCCACTCAAGGCAACAAAGTTTCAATTATAGAAGATAAATAAAGCCCAGAAAACTGATTCCAGCCAGCCTTGCTGGGACGTTGGGTAAATGGGAGCTGTGGGCAGCCTGAAAATGGCCCTCACTCCCTCACCCAGGCTGGCCAGGTACCCCAGTAGGGACCCAAACCCTGAAGGGACTGTGGGAAGCCTGAAAATGGCCCTTAGCCCCTCACCCAGGCTGACCAGACCCCTATGGGGTGAGGGTTCCCACTGGGGGGCTTGGCCAGCCTGTAAACAGCCATCAGCCCCTCACCCAGGCTGACCAGGCATGCCAGCAGGTGTACATCCCCCAAGGGGTCCCAGACTGTGAGAGGGCACGGGCCAGGCTGAGGGACCCCACTGAGTGCACATATTTTTGTGCACCGGGCCCCTAGTCTATGATATTAGCACAGGATGAAATCATCTAATGATGTGTTTCTTAGAACATATATGTGTTGTTAATTGATACATGACTGTATTTCTGTTGCTATTTGACCTCTTGACTATTCCATATTTACCATATATATTCACCTATCTTAATCTATGGTCTCAAAATGTTTATGTCTATATTACATGTCCTGACCCTATCAAGAAAAGAGACAATTAAAATCTCATCTAATGATAAAATTAAAAATATCTGGATAGTATGTAAGTCTCCCAAGTCAAATCTGATTTTAGTTCCTCATTATTTTCTACATATAGGTCATTGAAAATGTATCTAATCTATATATATTTGATATAAAAATTTAAAGAGTAAATGTGATTGCAGCAATAAGTGAGAGTGGGAACAAAACAAGGAAGTGAGGGCATCTTAGATCTATGAAATAAATAACATCCTTCTAGAAAGGAATAACAAAGAATCACTGTTTGGGGGAAGATTTGTGATGGTAATTAGTTAGTTATTAACAAAGAGAGGGAGAAAATGAATCAGATGCTAAGCCTGACTAACTAGGAAGGGGCACTTTACAGACACTATAGCCTCATCCTCCACCAAAGGGATGCTAATCGCCAGGTAGGCAGAAAACACTGGTTTTCCATCTCCCCTTGGAACAACCCAGTTCCTGCAGATTATTAGATGGAGGGATAAAGAGCAAGCGAGAAAGTCTTCTGCTGAGGCATTCCAAGTAGAAGCCAGTTGGCAAAGCACAGCTATGAGGCATGCGCAGTAGAATCCAACAAAATAGGGATATCACCAGGATGACTTTAAAAGATCCTACACTTGACCATCTATATTTTCCTTATCTTTTGGAAAGGACTGATTTTCAGAAATGACATGTGGAATAAGTATAATCCAAATTCTAAGCATCCATCATGGTAGGCAGTGGCAGCTTAGAGGGTGGTCTGAATTTAGAGCACCGGTGACTACAATTCCATTGCTCATTGGATAACATGGTAAAAAAAACATTTTTGGCACAAATGCAAAATAAGAATGTTTTAGAATTCTCATTTTAGTTCCTGGCCAGTTGCATGACCTTGGACAAATTATTTTATCTTACTGTTCCTTTGTTTTGATGTGCATATATAATAATAAAAGCGTAATATGCTAATTAGATAGGACGTCCTTCTGGACGATCTTCTGGACGAAGCTGGGGCGGCGAGGGAAACCTGGGTCCCAAGTGCCTGCCAGTGGCCAGAGGGAAGCCTGGGTCCCGTGTGCTGGAGAGAAGCCAGTGCCAACAACCAGGGGAAGGAAGGCCTACTCTTGCATGAATTTCGTGCATCAGGCCTCTAGTAGTTCAATAAAAACAGATATTTTGAACACCCCTCCCCAAAAACACAAACAAATTAATGACCATAAAGGGGAAGAGCCTGACAGCAGCAAATCTGGAAAAAAGACCATCTAGGATAAGGGCAGGAAAACCCAGAAGATTCAAGAAAAGTTTTGGATAAGGGGAGGCACCAGCCTAGCCAGGGAAGGTCCAGGAAAGAGATGGCATAGTTTGAAAGAAAGCTTACTCATTTCCAAACTCAAAGAAATATAATCAAAGCTTAATAAAGGCCTGAGGAGCACTCTCTCTCCTTCAAAGACTGCATGGGACAAAGTACAGTGCAGATTACAGGCCAGACATACCCAGGGGCTGCCGGGCTACTGGAGACTCGGAGCTTGGGCTGATGGCATGGTTTTCTGGCTCTCTCCCTTGGCTTAGCGGGGACAAGTGAGGGCCTGTGTCTGGGCAACTTCTGCAGTGAGATAGGGCTGAGCCACCTGGTCTGGATGAAACACTGGGCATTGTGCACCTGGGGGCAGTCCATTGTTTTCACTTCAGTAAATCTTGCCACTGCCCCTCAAATCCTCCTATGCATACATTTCCTGCAATAACGCGAAAGAATCCTATTTCCTCCGACAACAGATTAAACTTCTGGGTCAGCTGGTTTGATCTGTTTGTGCAATATAATTGTCCTTACTTAACACATTTTTTGCGGGAAACGAGTAAAATCGGATCCACCAGGGAGACTGACAATGGACATGGGGAAACATACATTGGAACCTCTAGTTGGAACCGGCAAAAATAAAAATGTTTTACGTCGTTGTCATGTGTGTGCCGCTCATAAACTACGCAGTGAAACGCGGTACATGTGCAAGTTTTGTAATGTACCCCTGCACAAAGGAAAGTGTTTCGAACGCTACCACACAGTGAAGCACTATTAGGTTATAGTTTTTTTTATAAGATCTGTTGAAAATTTCGAAAAAATGTTGTAATTTTGTATAAATAAAATTATTTTGATTGTGAAAGAGTGTTTTTATAGGTTTACCTAGAATGCAGTAACTTTGTGTACATAAAAATACAATAACACATATTTTGCAAAGTAAATAAATAGAGACCTCTTTTTAAACTAAAACACTGAAAGTTTCATAGAAAAATATCAAATAGATCGAAAGATATGAATATTTTACGGAAAGTCTAATTTTGTTGAGAAAATGTCAAAAAAGCCCCGCGTTACGACGTGATTTGGCGGGAAAATGCCTGATTACAAAGTGTTTACTGTGGTCTTGTTTTCTGTGATTTCAGTTACTCAAGGTCATAAATTAAAAAAAAAAAAACTAATAAGTTTTAAGTTGTGTGCTATTCCGAGTCGCATGATGAAATCTGCAGCTCTCCCGCTCTCCTGCTCCATCTGTCCCACCAGGAAATGAGTCATTGCTTTGTCCAGCATATCCACACTATGTACACTACTCACTCATTAGTCAGTAATAGATGTTGAGGTCTTGCCTGCTTGTGTTCAGGTAACCCTTATTTTACTGAACAATGGACCCCAAGTGCAAGAGTAGTGATGCTGGTAATCCAGATATGCCAAAGAGAAGCCACGAAATGCTTCTTTTAAGTAAAAGGTGAAACTTTTTGACATAATGAGGAAAGAAAGAAAATCCTATGCTGAGGGTGCTAAGATCTATAGTAAGAACCAATTCTCTATCCTTAAAATTGTGAAAAATGAAAAACAAATCCATGCAGCTTTTGCTGTTGCAGCTCGAACTACAAAAGTTATGAACACAGTGCGTGATAAATGCTTAGTTATGATGGAAGAAGTATTAAATTCGTGGGTGGAGAACATGAACAGAAAATGTCAGAAGTTTGTTGCACCAGAAAGCAGTGAGTCTGTACAAAGACTTCAGCAACAGGTTCCTGAAAGGAATGACACATGTAAATGCATTAAGGGGCAGGTTACATAGATTCAAGAATAGTTTTGGGCTACAAAATATAAAAATTGTTGGAGACACACAAACAGACCATATTCGCATAACTTTTATGACAGTGTATTGTTATAATTGTTCTATCTGATTACTAATTAACATTTTAATTTCTTACTGTGCCTCATTTGTAAATTAAACTTTATCATAGGTATGCATGCATAGGAAAAGAAAACATTATATGATTTCAGAAATCTACTGAGGGTGTTGAAATGTATCCTCTACTGTACAAAGTTTGGCATGTTTGGTTTCATGTAAAATTAAATTTTCCTCTGAGATAACTATGTTTAATAAATAGTGAGATCTTGCAGAAGAGATCAAATTAGATTTGTCTTATGTAATAATCTTAAAGATTTTAAACCACCTTTAAGAAATACCTTTACTTTTTATTTCTAAGTCAATCAAACACCTGATATCATAAAAAGATTTAATCATTTACACCTCCATAGGACTATTAGATTTAGTTGGTGTTTTTGAAATTGCTTTGTTTTTCCCAGATTGTAAAGAAAGATTTACAAAGCAACTGTCCATTTATAAATTTTATATATATTAATTAATCCTTATTCTTTTCACAAAGGTCATAGAAAATGGAATAAGATTGTCATCTTCATTATTTTAATAACTCCTTGTCTGAGAGAGGAAGCTGGATGTTGGCTTAAATGGCCTTTGAACAATTGCCACTTTGATCTGATCTTCACCAGGCTTCTTAACAATTATAAAACCTGCTAAGATGTCAGCAATGGTCTGGAAATGTTTCCTAGTCTTTTGTGTGGATAATTTTATAATTGTAATTAATTTTTGAGTTATTCCTTGTCTTTCAAACAAATATTATTTTAAGCAGTGTTTCCCAAATTTTAGTCATTTATGAACTACCTTTGTGATTTTTCACAAAATCTTAGAAAAATGAGGAAACTGGTCTTGCAAGGCTTGTCAGGCCATAAAGACTGAACAATGCACTGCCCTGGCAGGGAAGGAGGGGGGGCGGTCATTATCACTGGCCCCAGGACAGATCATCTGATATGACCTGGGAACGCCAACACCTGGGGGCCTTCCTTTAAGCCCACAAGGGGGCGGAACCATATACGCAAGACAAAGACCCCAGAAGATAATAAAAAGTGAAGCCTCTGTATGTTACTCACTCTGATTTGGAAAATTATTCCCAGAGTCCACTAGTCACTAGTGTTAATAAATGAGTTCCTCCCTTTCTCTAGGAAGCATGTTCGGCATTTCTTTGCTCTTCTGTAACAAAAACATTGTATTTTCAGTATTTTCTCTTAAAAGCAATTTATGCTTTTACTTAAACAATATATTTTAGGAATCTTTATCCTATTACTAAAATGTAAAAGCAATATCTCTTTCCATAAATAGCTTACTGTAACAACAATTCACTAAGACAAGAAAAAATCATTAAATTCTATTAGGTAACACTGCCTACTAACTGTGGGAGCTTGAGATCTGATTTTTTATTATTAAAAACTAAAGGTTAGTTCATGATAGAGAGATGTTAAATAAATTTTAGCCTTAAAATTGAGAGATCCTCTTTGACATTGCTAGGTTGAAAGAAAAAGAGATTAATTCTTGCTATTTGAGTTAAAATTATTCCTATTATGCCCTGTTATCAAATGTCATATTCAGTGTTACCTAAGGCCATATCTCTAACACCAGTATAGTTCCTGTCCTCCCATTTTGGGAAATAGCATTTTAAAGAAATATATTCAGATAAATTATCTAATCTAATAAAAGAGTAATATGCAAATTAACCATCACTCTGAAACACCTAAGCCACACCCACCAGCCAAGCCATGCCCACCAGCCAATCAGAGCAGCTGTATGCAAATTAACCCAGCCAAGATGGCGGCCATCAGCCATGGAGCTAGAGCAAACAGGAGGCTTCTGTTTGGAGGAAACTGCCTGCCCCAGTTGGCTGGGCCTCTGCTCAAGGCAATAAAGTTCAATTATAGAAGCCACAGAGCTGAAGCAAACAGGAGGCTTCATTGCTTGCCTAGGCCTCCACTCAAGGCAACAAAGATTCAATTATAGAAGATAAATAAAGCCCAGAAACCTGATTCCAGCCAGCCTTGCTGGGATGTTGGGTCAATGGGAGCTGTGGGCAGCCTGAAAATGGCCCTCAGCCCCTCACCCAGGCTTGCCAGGCACCCCAGTAGGGACTCAAACCCTGAAGGGGTTGTGGGAAGCCTGAAAATAGTCCTCAGCCCCTCACCCAAGCTGGCCACACCTCCATGGGGTGAGGGTCTACACTGAGGGGCTTGGCCAGCCTGCAAACAGCCATCAGCCCCTCACCCAGGCTGGCCAGGCACGCCAGCAGGTGGACAGGGGTCTCAGACTGTGAGAGGGCACAGGCCGGGCTGAGGGACCCCCTAGAATACTTATGAAAGTTTGAAATGTGTGTGTGCTACAGAGATATAAGATAACAGAAGCTTACAGCTTAGGTATAAGTGTAAAAATATCCTTCAGATATAGACCAACACCAACCTCAAATAAAGTTTTTTCGGTTACTATAATTTGTATAAACATTTTCTCTAACTTTCTGAATTAAATTATTGGTTTTCATTTAAATAGCTATATAGTTGCATATCAGGAAAAATTAAGATTTCCTCATTTTCATTAGGGAAAAATATTAAGGTTAATTCTGATTTTTGTTTTATCAATTTCTGCTTTGGGGCCTGTTTTTTTGCCTACCACCCAACCCTGCCCTCCCATCAACCTAGACACTAATATGTTGTCTACTCAGCAGGAAGAGGGATTTTTCATGAAATCGGATAAAAATGTCTGTTCTGTTTTAAAACCGTCTATGACTTTCCATTGCAGTTTAAAGTAAAATCCCTTGTGTGTGCCTCAGCTCCTTCGCTCACCAAGTGGAGCCACTCTGGCTTTCTTCCTATTTTCCTACATGCCAGGTTTTTCCTGCTATAGATACCTTTCACTTGTTTTGTTTTGTCTTGTTGCTTGTTCTTGTTATCTTTTTATGTTTATCTTTGTTTTCCTGAAATTCTCTTTCCCTGGATTCCACTTGGCTGATTCATTTCCCCCTTTATGTCTCTAGTTAAATGTCTTTCAGACTGTCCCTGTATACATTTGATAAGTGGATCATCCCTTCACGTAGTATTCCCTACCTGCTTCTTTTCTTTTTTTTCTTTTTTAGAAGAGCAAACAAAATTTAACAGTGCAACAAGGAAGGGCATAGAAAGAACACCAGGAGACCCAGCCTGGGCTGCTTTGGCTCCCTGGGAAGTCAGAGAAAAGGGGGACGTTGGAGACAGATTCACGGGTTTAGTTCAGGACCAGCTGCTGCTGTCCATTGCTCCCCTGGTTGTAAGTCTTGTGGATTCCTTGGAGTTTCGGAGATGCTGCCTGTGGCGGGAGGAGACAGGAGAGGAAGAAGAGAATGGCATGGTTGTGCTTCTTGGAAGGAGGTGAGCCTTTACCTGTTTCTTTCTTAGGTTGTGTACTTTGGACACATGTATTTGTCTCTTTACTTATTTTTATTTTATTTTGTTTATTGATTTCAGAGAGGAAGGGAGAGGAGAGAGATAGAAACATCAATGATGAGAGAATCATTGATCAGCTGCCTCCTGCACACCCCACACGGGGGATTATAGAGCCTGCAACCCAGGCATGTGCCCTGACCAGGAATCAAATAGCGATCACGTGGTTCGTAGGTCGACACTCAACCACTGACCCACACCAGCAGGGCATCTTTACTTGTTTATTGCCTACTTCCCTCCTAGACGCTAAGCTCTGTGAGGACTTCTGGTTATTGGTTTCAGTTGCCATGGCCTGCACTGTCCCAATACCGTTCTTGGTTCATAGAAGCACTAAGTATATATTAAGTGAATTCATCCTCTTCAAGTAATTGTTTGGAAGCTCCCCTGATGATAATCTCACTTTTAAATAATCTCTTTGTTAAGAAAGCTGTGTGGGACGTGTTCTGTATTGAGAAAGAGTAAGCAGTTGAATAAACAGCTTTCCTTCGTTTGTCACAGCACTCAAAACTAATTGTGGTGACTGAGCATAAGGGGCAGCATACGCATCACAGATACTTGGGTTTGCAGCACCAAAGGCAAGGCAGCAATACTGTTTTAAATCTTCTTCTAATGATCTCCTTATAATTATGAATCCCTCAGAAGAAATTCATCCACTTTCTATGTTTGAAAATCTGCTTAACTGTGCTTAATTCTTTTGCTTTGGCTCATTTCCAGCTCTGAACACTTTCTTTGCCTAACTAGATTGCGTTTGGACTTTGAGAGAAAACAGTTATTGTTATATATTTGTAGGTGTACCAGCTGCTTGTGGAAATTTGAATTCATTATATCTGTAAGTTCATGAAAACCAATACGCACAACAGAACATTTTGAATCCATGGCTTTAGCCCAAAGACTTGAACCTGTCTACAAAGATTTTATATTTCTCTACAAAGATGTTTCTGAACATTTTTACTCATTATCACTTGGGACATGTGGCCCATGTTTGCATTGGTAAGGTGGATTGGTAGCATTGTGTGGTTCCCATGTTGTATATATGTAACCTTATCACTTTCTTTCCCACTTTATATACACACATCAGAATGAGCTAAAAGCACCTTTATTTTATGTCTAACCTTAAATTCATTATAATTTATTTTAAAAATTTTATAGAAACATTGATAATTAAACTGTCATTAATAAAAATATTTGCTTTTTACTCATAGCTGATTCTAACAAACAGACTAGCTGTAACACCATGAGGAGACAACTGCATCTACATGAAAAGGAAAAACCCCAGAGGCTCATAATAGGAAATTCTGTTTGTGTCTGTGTTACGTTGCAGTAAAAATTGATTTAAGTTAACAAAACTCAAAGAAAACAAAAACACCTTTGAAAGACTTTTGAGGTTATTTTAGAAAAAGTCAAATAGGAGGAAAGGTGCAAAACTGTGCTTTCTAAGTGGACTTGAGAGGTAACAAAAATCCATCTCAGAATTCAAAGGTAATAGTATCATTACCTTTAAGAAATCTTTCAGTCCATTTTGGGGATTAGCAAACAAACAAACAAACAAATAAAAAACCACCCAGACAACACAACACACATAAAAGATGTGTGGAAAATGGCTACTGAAATGTTAGGCACCAATAGGCCTAAGGCTCAGTTCTTTGCAATTGCCTCTTCCAACTTTTCTTCCTCAGTTTCTACTCTCCTAATTCTGCTTCAGCTGGAAACTGATAGACCCTCTATTCTAACAGCTAGGTAAGTGAGGACAAAGTTATAAGGAAAACTTCCTGTTCTACTGTTACGGCGGTGCAAGACTGCAGCAGGACCAAAAGGGATGCAGAGGAAATGCCCGGCCCAGGACCTTCCCTCGACCAATCAATAGGGGCCACACATATTACCCCACCCACTACTTCCGGCCCTATAAATCCTTTGTTTTCCTGAAACCTGCACTTCCTGCCCCATTGCGCCACTGTGCTGGTGGGCAAGCGTGGGAAGTCTGAGTTAACTCGAATAATAAAGGCCCTCATGTTTTTACATCAGAGTCGGGCTCACTCATGGTCTTTGGGGATCACGACATCTGGGTCTAGCACTACTACAGTAAAAGGTGTATTTGACATTTCTTGAAAAATTAGTAACTGTAGTTTCCAGAGAATTGTTATAACATAATTTGTTTTACAATTGTAGTATATTATTGGCTATATTTATTTATCTAGTTGACCTCAAATACATTACCATAGAAATCATTGTGAGTCTGACAAAATGCATTCCAACGACCACCTACCAAATGTGTTTTAGAATACCACTCGATGGCATAGTAGAGATTGCCTGTACATTTGGCTTTCATATTGAAAAGTTTGGTTTACCGAGTGGCTAAGACTGGATGCCATCCAAGTAGGGTTTATTTAGTGACATAATGACAACTAAGAACAAAGTCTTTTCATAGGTAGTGTCATCTGTAAATTCAGCTCTGTGGCATAAGTTATGGCATAAGTGAGGAAGTCACTCTGTTTTATTAGTTTTGATATAAGTAAGAAAATTTAAAGCCACAGGTACATCAAGACAAAAGCTCATAATTATAAAGCTAGTTGCTTCTGCAATACCCTTTTTTCTACTTTATTTTCAAACTATTTTTTTAGGTCCATCAAGGACACTAAAATAATGTGCTTTGTACTACATAATATTGACATTAAATCATTTGTTACTCAATTGTTTATTTTAGTTCTCACAACAAGTTTTAAATGTTGGCCTATTGATGACTTTGGCAATTAAAGTGAAGCAGTCACACTGAGCTCATTTCATTCTATAAGTGCTGGAAACTGATTGTTTTTAACCTACTTTGGTTGCTCTGAAAGGTCAGAGCTATGCACCCATTGTTTAAGTTGAAATATTGTTAATTACAGGAAATCCCCACCTGTTAATTACATGTAAAATTCTTCCTTATAATTTCCTGCCTAAGGATATGGTTGTTTTCTCAGAGACTCAATAAAAGGCTGGTGAGACCCAGGCATCAGTGGGCAAACTTACCCTGCTAGAGGAAAGATGCCATGCCTGGTCCCCCATTATTCCAAATTGATTCTCTTCTAGTCTCTCTCTCTTCATTTTGTGTGCAGCTTCTTTCAGAACTCGAACCCTGAACAGGAACCCTGAACCTCGCTGGACATGTAAGGGGCTCCAACAGATAAGCTCATGTATAAAATGTGAATAGTTTTTTCAGATAGTAGAAAGTAAACAAATGTTATGTTATCATTTAAAAATTTCATATGTGAATTACTGATACAAGAGGGCAATTCTTGAGATCTTTATAATGTGATGTGATGACAGTAAAATAACATTTTTTGTTTTTATTTCTGTATTCAGCTAATATGTATTATTTTTTATAAGTACTAAATTCATCATTTTTTTTAAATACAAAAGTTGAACTCTATTTAAATAATGTCCTTTCCCTTGGTGCATACTTGCATTTCCTTCCATAATACTATCTGATGGCCTACATGGTAAATAAAATCAAAGAACTTTTTGCATTAATACAAAAATTCTCTTTTTTCCCCCAGAAATCTTTGCTTTTACTGTCTGTTAAGGCTCCGCCTCCTCTCTTTTATTTATGTTTTTGCTAATGTATCCTTCCTGTTTCATAGGAATGAATTTTCCTTCAGTTTTTCAAGGCCATTCTCATATTTACCTTTTTTAAAGCAAGTATATAACTTTAGACTTTATTATAACAACACTAGGGGCCCAGTGCACAAATTCTTGCACCTTGAAGGAACAAGGCTGCGGTGGGCACAGAAGCCGGTCTCAGCCCATCCTCCATGACCCTGCCCAGCCCCTTCTGCCCCTGGTCCCCTGTCTGCCCTTAGCCCCACTCCTGCCACTGCCACTCCCACGCACTGATGGCACGAAGTGATTGGGGCTGGTTTCAGCATCAGGTGTGAGCAGAGCCAGTGCCATCAGTGGATGCAAAAGGCAACTACTACTCCGATCGCCCCTCAGGAACAGGGGGAGGTGAAGAAGCATTAAGGGGCAATTGGGGCTGGCAGCAGCCTCTCGCACCCACTGATGGGGTTGAGTGATTGGGACTGCGAGCAGGGCCGGTGCCAACAGCAGGTGTGAATGTCATCTGGGATTGTGGTGTGTAGGAGCAAAGAATTTTCAGTAACTACCAGAAGCTAGCCCCAATGACAGCAACTGGCACCCCGCCTTAGTCTGGCGCCCCTACTCACTTGCTCCACCATCCCGCCGCCACCAACGGCTGCCATGTTCTGCATACTCCCCCTGGTGGTCAGCACACATCATAGTGATTGTTCAGTTGTTCAGTTGTTCAGTTGTTCTGGTTGGTTCCACCGTTCAGTCTATTTGCATATTTGCCTTTTATTATATAGGATTTGAGCAAGCAGTTTTTCTGATAATGGAAAACTCATTTTGCTGCTTTAGGGTAATAGAGTCATTTCCAGAATAAAACTTAGCTTTTAATATAAATATTGAGTCAGATTTACTTCTTGCCATTTGGGGAAGAATGCTTGCCCTGTGTTTACATCTCTTTTGACATGGGTTGATGATTAACTAATGGTTTGTTTTATTGATCTTTCCCTATTAACCTTGTTTCCCTGTCCCAACATGAGACAGTTTAGCATGAGGCTAATAAAATTTAAGTATCCAAGCCTCTCAAGTCTCAGGGCCCATCTAAGGTTCTAGAGGAGTCCTAGTAATATAGTGAGTGGTCAAATATGTTCATAAAATTTAAAAGAATTAGTTTAATTGCAATCATGTAAGATTACTGCTTCTTTTCATTCTGATTTTTCCTCCATCATATCATCCCAGTATTCGGAGCAGCCACTGGCATTTTAGAATTAGTTAAGGGGGAGTGGATTGGGGATGGATTTAGTTTGGGTTTAGTTGATTTAATTTATGTGTTTGCTATCATTTGGGGTATTTTTAAGTTATTTCTAGCCATTCTGGTGTAGAAATTGCTTCGGGTGGTACTACCACATTGTAACAATGAGGTACAGAGATAGAAGTTGTATCAGGACTTGAATATGTCCTACAGCACCAGAAATATATAGGAAATAGAAGAGGAAAAATGTGAGCAATTTTGTTATGATGAATCTTGGTATTATTTTTTATTTATCCTGCTATGCTTTCATTTAATCTTAATTTGATATTTCTCATCAAATATAGAAATGTTTCATTCATTATTTCTTTAAACATAGTTTCTGCCTTGTCCTCTTTACTCTGCTGCATGTATGTTAGATCACTTTATTTGATCCCACAGGCTACTGAGGCTCTGTCTAATTTTTAAGGTTTTTTTCCCATTTTCTTTCTACTTAAATTTGAATAATTTTATTCTCCTACCATCAAATTAACTGATATTTGCTTCTACATTGTACAATTTGTTGTTATATCCATCCAATACACTTAAAAAAAATATATATATATATATATATAATTGATTTTTTACAGAGAGGAAGGAAGAGGGATAGAGAGTTAGAAACATCGATGACATCGATCAGCTGCTTCTTGCATACCCCCCCCCCCCCGGGGATGTGCCCGCAACCAAGGTACATGGCTTTGACCAGAATCAAACCTGGGACCCTTCAGTCTGCAGGCTGATGCTCTATCCACTGAGCCAAACAGGTTATGGCCATCCAATATATTTTTATTTAAGATATTGTATTTTCATCCCTAAACATGTTATTTGTTTCTCTTTTATTGCCTGTTTCCCTAATAATGATGTCTACTTTCTTTTAATCCTCAACCATATTTATAATAACTGCTTTTAAAGTCCTCAACTATTAATTATATTATCTTTCTCATTTCTGGGTTTATGTCTACCAATTTATTCTTTTCTCCTGATGCTGGATCACATTCTAGTAATTTTGTATTGAATACTGTATGTTATGAATGTTAGATTATTGGGTATTTAGACATTGTTTTTCTTTGAAGAGTTGAAAAGATTTAGAAAAATTGAAATATTTGTAAATGGAAGGATGAAATGCAAAGCTTCCTATATAATAAAGAGGTAATATGCAAATTGACCCTCATGCCTTCCCATCATCAAAGATGGCCGCCCCACATCAACACAAGATGGATGCCACAAGGTGGCTGCCCCCAAGTTGTCATAAGATGGACGCTCCCACATTGTCACAAGATGGCAAGCAGGGGAGGGAAGTAGGGGGGGACTAGGCCTTTAGGGGAAGGCAGTTGAGGGTGACCAGGCCCACATGGGAGAAGAGTTGGGGGTGATTGCATAGGCAGGGGAGGGCAGTTGGGGGTGATTGGGACAGCAAGGGAGCAGTTAGGTGTTAATCAGGCTAGCAGGAGAGCTGTTAGAGGGAGATCAAGCAGGCAGGCGGAAGTGGTTAGAGGCAACCAGGCAGATAGGCAGGCGAGTGGTTAGGAGCCAACAGTCCCAGATTGTGAGAGGAATGTCCGACTACTTGTTTAGGCCAGCAATGGCGCACAGAAGAGGGACAATTAATCCATGCTGGCAGTGGTGGAAGTGGCAGGAAAGGAGAGGACCTTTAATAAGTAATTTGAATCTTGGGAACCCTAATTCTTTAAATCTCTTTCATAGCTCTCTTTTTGCACTTACAATTATCTGTATACTAGAAGCCTGGTACACAAAATTCATGCACTGGGGGTGGGGGGGAGGTCCCTCAGACCAGCTTGCACCCTCTTGCAGTCAAGCGGGCCTAAGCTGGCAGGCAGACATCCCTCTCACAGTCTGGGAGCCCTCACTCCTTACCATTTGCCTGATCGCTACTCCTTACCTCTTGGCTCACTGCTCCTTAGTGCTGCCAGAGAGATGGGGCGGGGGGGGGGGGGGGGGGGGGGTGGGGACAGGAAAACTGCAAGGATTTTTGTTTTTATCATAAAGGTTGCCTCTTTTGGGGGAAGGCAGCAGAGAAGGCCCACATGACAGATTACCTCATTGATATTGACCAGAAAATTCTAGGCTGGTTGATTAAGTTTACGTTTCTGGGAGAGTTTGGAACAACAATTAGGGCATGTATTAAATCTTAATTTAGTGTTCTCGCCTTTAACACAAGTGATGCCATTTGGAGCCTGTAAGAATACGGGCAGCTTTGCTAATGTAATCTTAATCTTCAAGTGGGAAGAAAGGGGAAATGTAGAACAAGTTTAAATTCAAATTTAAAGAGGCTTTTTATTTTCTTGATTCTCCATAGACCAATCTACAGAGAGAGCTGTGTGCTTCATGGAGGGGTTTCTTGCCTATATAATTAGTCCCTACACTTGTGTAAGGGTTATGTTGGCAAAAATCACTGTAGACTACTTTGGCATCCCTTTGGGAGGCTGCCCTCAGCATCCACCCTAGAGAGAGCTTTGAATTCATCCATACCTTATGACAAATAGAACATTTGCACACAGATTTTACTTTGTTCTAGTGATCTTCCCCCAGTGCCTCTGATAGACTTAAACATAATAGAAACCAATTTTGACTGTAATTCAATGTTCTCTGTAGGAGAGGATGACTGAAGTTTAATTACAATTCTTTTATACCAAATGTGTTTGCATTCTCTAGCATTTGATGTGATTCCTCCAAAACTTCCATCTCAAAATCAGCCCCTCAGTAGACTAGTCACATGCCACCCAGTTAATTATAATGGAATGTGGTGTTTTGGGGCTGTATTCCAAACAGAGCACCATGGCATCTACAAAAACAAGCTTCTAAAACACTAATAAGCCAAGGACTTCTGTGATATTTCAAATGTTTTTGCTTTTTTTGTTGTTTATCCCCCCTATATAAGTGAATTGAAGAGGGACTAATCAAAATGTTGGTTATATAATTTTTTTTTCATCTATTCAGGCCATTTCATCGCTCCTAATCTCTTCTCTCTCATATGTATAGCAATGAATAAAACTCACAGTTCCTCTAAGAGTCAAGAGTTCAAATAATGTATTCTTGAACATGTAGTTTTAAAATATGTTCACTGTTACTTTAAAAGAATAAATTTCCCTGATATAATTTATTTTGGAACAGCACATATTATTAACTATATATTGAAGACAATCACCAGGTGTTATTTGTATGTGTGTTTCTTAAATTACAAACCTGAATGAGAGCTGCTAAACAGTAAGTTATGTTTTGTAGATTTGTAGGAATTTTGTGGATCACTATTGTTAAAAAGTCAAATTTAACCAAGTTCAAATATCTAATTGGCTTTATTAAGCCATTCATGAATGGGCAGCCTCCCATCTAGCAATTAGAAGGGTGCTCCTAGTGATCCAGAGATTATACGAAGTGGAATGTTTTTATAGGAAGAAAGATAGAGCAAGGGAGCTATTAACAAAATGATTATTTTTAGACCGGGATATCTTTTTTATGAGGGGAATGAAACTGCAAGGGTTTTATCATGTAAATTGCCTCTTTTATCCACTAGAACCCACAGGACAGATTACCTCATTGGTGCTAACAAGAGAATCCCAGACTGGTTGATTAAGATTATGTTTCTAGAAGAGGTTGAAACAGCAATTGGGTCAAATATTAAATCTTGGTTTGGTACTCTGGACTTGAGCATAAGTGAGGCCATTTTGGATCTGTGCTTTTCTTTTTAATACTATGTATGTTTCATATGGAACATGTGTAATGCAAAATTTTATGGTTGCATTCCCCCAAACAACACAACACAGAGAAGTTAACAGAGTAGATTGAGGAAGTACTGATAGGAATGAAAATTACAAAAAAAATGTTCCTGGACAACTTCCAGAATTGTTACAAGTATAAAAACATCCATGATGGAAGTCTTATGAAATTGAGAAAATTCTATTTACTGGAAATGGTCTGGTATAAGGAGAATACAAACATACAGAAGTATTTTGATTATCCACTTGCAGCTAAAGCTGAGAGCCCAAACAGTGTGCTTGAGTGACAATATGTAATCAACAAACTTCCTCTGAGGAAGATACGTCTGGTTAACCAAAAAGCTTTTATTTTGCTGAATGATGGTATGATAATTTTTCACCAAAGCTGAATTTCTCAGGAAAATGGAGGAGAGGCTAAACACTAAAAAGGCACTCTTTCTTCTCTATCCTTTTCTCTCATTGTGCTGTCTTATCCTATATAATAAAAGCTTAATATGCTATGTGTCTGGTTGTCCAGTTTTCTGTTCAACCAATCAAAGCATAATATGCTAATGATATGTTAAAGTCACTCAACCACTCGCTGTGACATGCACTGACTACCAGGGGGCAGATGCTGCAACCAGTAGGTTAGCTTGCTGCTGCGGTCTGGCCTATCAAGACTGAGTGACATGGGCCGGATACCCCCTGGAGCCCTCCCACAGTCCCTCCCTGGCTGGCCAACCTCCCACATCCCTCCTTGGCCCCAATCGTGCACCAGTGGGGTCCCTTGGCCTGGCTTGTGCCCTCTCACAATCCGGGACCCCCTGGGGGATGTTGGAGAGCTGGTTTTGGCCCGATCCCGCAAGCCAGGATGAGAGACCCCACTGGTGCACGAATTCATGCACTGGGCCTCTAGTCTTTAAATAATTGTTGAATGAATACTTAAAGAATCCAGTCTGATGGGGTACCATAGCATTTCCTGTATAGAGGCTCACATAACTCTGTGCCCAGCTCAGTGTGTGAAGTAGTTTAGCCTGATTAATGACTTTGGTTCCCATTATAGACATGGACACAGAAGCAAATTACTCTTCCTTTAAATGAGTGTGCTCATGCAAAGAGATGAAAAACCAGAAGTGTGATTGTATATCAAGTAAGCATTTAATGCCCTCTTCTTTTTAAGATATGATTTTTAAAAAGGGCAAAGTCACAATTCCAAATATAACTCCATAAAAGTAGTCTTGTGGGTGTAAGACATGGAGATGGGATTGAGAATAATGAAATGCAATCTAATTACAAAGGAGTGAGAATTATTGATAATGATTATAGCTGGAGAGATTGGTTCATTGCAGGTGAGTAGGTTGAGTTAAATAGACTCATGCCCTTGTCTTAAAGGAAAGTAAAATTGCTTGAGTAATAACTTCTAGTAAAGATACCAAAAAACACCTTATGTAACTAGTATTCAGTTTGTGTTTTTCCTTATTTGTGTTTTCTTTACCTCATTCTCATGTGAGATGAATGAAAGGATGAGCATGGAGGGCTTACGAGCTAAATTGAGTCCCCAAATGCTTCACCTCTTGACTTGTTATTTCCATCGGTGGAGATTTATTCTTTTGGGCCTTGAAGATTTAACCTACAAGAGAAACATCAAAATGCAAATATTCCTGAGAGAAATAACGTCTTAAAATGTCATACGCTGATATTTTTTTTTAGCAATTAGTTGACTATAAGATAAAAAATGAGACACAGGATAGATTTTAGGTGCATAAGAGGAGAAAAATAACTTGGGAAAAAGGAGGTGGGGGGGGGGCACGAAGAGCTAAATAATATACCCAAATTTTATTTAAAGCTAACCATCTTGTTTTAATAGTTTTAGATTTTTCAAATATATGTAAATTACAAACTATAAAGGCCAATACATAATTGTGTATCTGTCTAAAACATGATATTCTGATTATGAACCATTTGCTACTCAAGTAAATAGCAAAAAGTTAAAACACTGGGGGGTAGGGGCGGCTGGGGAAGGGCAGGGGAAAAAAAGAGATATATGTACTAATCCTTGTAATACTTTATGTAATAAAAAACAAAAAAAGTAAAAAAGAAAGAAAAAGTCCATTCTAGCATTCACAAAGAGAAATTGATTTTTTATCATAAAATTGTTAATATTCTGAAAATATATTAATTTCATGAGGATTTTTTTGTAGCCCCAATCTTTCATATCTCTGCATCCTGGCTTAAGATTTCTCCAACCTAAAAAAATCCTTTCCTGTTTCTCTCCCTTTTCACCCATGCTCCCAAAGCTACCCTTCACTGCAGACCCTCCCTCGATCTTTACAACACCAATGGATTATTCCATTCTGTTTGCTTTCACGTAGGCTTCCTCCCTGCTTAAGGCTGCACTTTTTAAAAGTTGGACTTTTAATATATTTAATTCTTGTTTTTCTAATTTGATAGTTGGGAGGATTATCTTCTTAGTAACAATTCCTTTATCATTGTTAAAATGCTGTATGTTTATTATAGAAAACTTAAATTTAGGTGAAAAGCAAACAATAAAAGCTACCTATAATCTTGTGGCGAGAATGGAGCCTGGGGAAGTAAAAACATTAAGAACGTTTCTCTATGCTTGGTGAAGCTATGGTTCCAAATGGTAGGGCCAACTTCAGTTGCTCTTTTTTTTCTCCCTTTGTTCTCTTGCTACTTGGCCCCAGCTGTGGGCACAGGGATGGAAATGTGCTGCATACCACGTAACTGAACATCTGGCTCTCAGGACAGAGTACAGAAAAGAAGAACTTCTGGAAAGTACAGCGGAGATCATGCAGGAAATTTGTTTATAATTTCCTGGGTTCATTTCTGGAGTGTACATGGGTGAACCTGGTCATAATAAGCATACTGAAAACTTTTAAGAACTGATCTATTGAATAGAATATTGCCCAGACTGGTTACTGGGTGGTAAACACATAGTATAAATCTGGATAACACTGGAATGGGTTTAGAAGTAAACTGATACCGAAAATGCAGTCCACAAAAGGGCCTGAACATAATTTGGTAGTTGCCTATTGAAACAAAATATCAACCTTAGCCATATTTAACATGATTTAAACTAGACACAGAGTTGAACTAAATATTTAAAATGTCCAGATTAGAATAAAAAAATTTTAGACTTTAAAGAATCAGGAATAACTTGGCTCACATTATAAAAAACAATTAACAGATGCCAACTATAACATGACACAAATGTTAAAATTAGTTAATATGTTAAAATGCCTGCTATCAAAATGCTGCAGCAAACAATTGTGAGCACCCTTGAAATAAGTAAAAAGGTAGTCAATTTCACTAATAAATAGAATGGGCAAGGGAGAACTTAATGAAAACTTTAGATCAAAGAAATACAATAACTAAAATGAAAAGCTCAATAGCAGAATGGAGATAAGAGGAGTCAGTGAATTTCAGGCACATAAGTAAAAATCATCCAAATATCTAAATAATTAATGAATTAAAGAAAAATCTCAGGAGTTTCACTTAATTTTGAATTAAGTGAAAATGAAAGTACAATATATTATAAATATTTGTTAGCTGCTGCTAAATTATTGTTTAGAGGGAAGTATATAGCATTAAGTGCTTATATTAAAGAGGTCAATGGTGGAAAAATAATATTGTAATAGCTATGTACAAGCCAGGTTGGAGGGGTACTTAAAATATCAGGGGGGCCACTCTGTAAAGTATGATTGTCTAACCACTTTGTTGTGCACCTAGAACTGATGCAGAATAATACTGAATATGAATTATAATGGGGAAAAAGTTGAAAAACACACACCTTCAAATCAATAATGTACATTTCCACATTATAAAACTAAAAACTATATTTTTAAATAATAAAAAATAGAAGTCAATGACATTTAAATCAGAAAACATAGAAAATCAGTTAAATGACAATCCTTTTAAAGGTCAATAAAATTGATAAAGCTTCATTAAGACTGCCAAAGAATGTAAAAAGAGAAGATATGAATGACTAATATCAGGAAGAAAAGGGGGATATCACTACTTGCCCCCAGCATGTTGATAGTGAGGTGCTATTACAAATAATTTGATGCATAAAAACTTTACCACTTAGATAAAATGGACCAATTCCTCATAAACCAAAACTACTAATATCACCAAAGATCAAACAGAGAACACAAAATGTCCTATGACTGTTAAAACAATTGTATTAATAGTTTAAAACCTTCCAAAAAGAAAATATTCAGGCCCAGGTGGCTTTGCTGATCATTCACAGGTGGTATTTCACAAAACTATACATGTGTTAAAATTCTTAAAGCTACAGGTGTATTAAAATTGACAGAAGCCCAGCCAGTGTGGCTCAGTGGTTGAGTATCAACAACACATGAACCAGGATGTCCCCTGTTTGATTCCTGGTCAGGGCACATGCCCAGGTTACAGGCTTGATCCCCAGTAGGGGACATGTAGGAGGTAGCGATAATCTTTCTCTCTCTCTCTCTCTCTCTCTCTCTCTCTCTCTCTCTCTCTCTCTCTCTCTCTCTTTCTCTTCTCTTTCATTGATGCTTCTATCCCTCTCCTTTCCTCTCTCTCTCTCTCTAAAATCAGTGAAAACATTTAAAAAATTTTCACAGAAATACATATAGTGATTCACACTCAAGTTAGAAATTTATTTCTTTTATTTCTCTGCAAGCCATTTAAGTATCTTGTCTCCATGTCATTCTTGGACCCAGATTCTCTCTTTCTTGTTTTTCTATGATTCTGTAGGATTTTGCAAATGTATTGTCACTGATAAGCCAATGCTGTGTGTGTTAAGGTTTAATTATAATAGCAACCTGTTTCTAGCCACTGATTTCTATATTAGTTAGTCTCCAAGCTAAGCTGCTAGAAGAGTCGAAGGAATATACAAGATAAAAGTTATTTCCCTAAGTCCAGAGGAAGACCAGTAGTCCAGAGAAGATGGCTATCTTCTTATGAGATCATTTAGGAACTCAGGTTTCTTCTTGCTCACTGTTCCTTTAATTCCGTGGTGTGTTGCTTTTGCATTATTAAAGGTGGATCACCATCATCACATTCATGCACTGCAACAGGGAAAGTAAGGGTAAAGGATAAACAATTCCTATTTTAAGGATAATGCCTAAAAGTTGCAAAAATAAGTTGTGACTTCTCAGTGGACAAAATGTAACACAATCACACCCTAGTTTGAACATGCACACAAGTTAGCTAAATGTGGAGAGTTCTAGCACTAGAAGGAAGAGGAGACGGTTTAAATTAGGAGACAGAAGTCTCTGCCATAGTCCTCTTCTAATTCCTGAATTTTTCTCCACATGATTGCAGGAGGAAGTGGGAGTATAAAATCTCAGAAAGGAATGGCTGTGCCTATACAGACCGAATACCAGGTTCAATGGTTTTCAGATGGAGAGTTTCTGTACTCCAATCATGGCAAGAAAGCAGCAGAGCCAGATGATATCAATGTACTATTTTGGCTTGAATCATGAACACTTAACAATAGTATGGAGTAAAAGTATAGAGGGGTCTGAGTATAAGATGCCAGAACCCTAACATAACTGAGATGGAGATAAATGCCTTAGAATGACTGAGACTGATACCCAGCTGTGATGATAGAATCCCATTTAGGTTGAAATAAAGAAAAAGAAACAATTATAAATTTTCTTTTAACCCAGGCTTTTCCTTGCAACCCAGTTGCAAATGGATACCAATTAGAATGGTCAAGATTTTCTCTGGGAAGTTGATTATAGTGAGCACATGCTTGCCTTGGAACACAATGTTCTTATTGGAGTAGAGGCCCAGTGCACAAAAATTTGTGCACTCGGGGAGAGGGGGTCCCTCAGCCTGGCCTGTGCCTTCTCACAGTCTGGGACCCCTCGGGGGATGTCTACCTGCTGGCTTAGGCCTGCTCCCCAGGGGATCAGGCTTAAGCTGGCAGTCAGACATCCCTCTGGCAGCCCGGGAGCCCTGGGGGATGTCTACTTGCCAGCAGGGAAAAGGCCTAAGCTGTAGTC
>PVJC01016608.1:0-33504 GCA_004026665.1 Murina feae | reverse complement strand
GGATGTCCACCTGCTGGCATGCCTGACCAGCCTGGGTGACGGGCTTTAAGGCTGCCCACAGCTCCCATTGACCCAATGTCCCAGCAAGGCTGGCTGGACGCAGGTTTTTGTGATTTATCTCCTATGATTGATGCTGTTCCTTTAAGGCCTGGTGTTCGTTTATCTTCTATAATTGATACACTGTTCCTTTAAGGCGGCCTTCTAACTAACGAAGCCTCCTCTGCTTCACCTCGCAGCGTCTATAATGAAACAATTGTTACTTTTACTGGTTAGGCCGGAGCTGCTCTTTCCTTCAGCTCCAGAGGATTCTATGATTGTTACAGTGTTTCAAAAAGCTGTGTTTTGCTAGCTGTGTTTAATCGGAGCTGAGCTGAGGGACGCAGCTTCACTTTCGCTCCTGCCACAATGGAAACTGCCCTTTACTGAGGTCCGGGAGTGGCGGCCGCCGTGTTGGCTGGGCTAATTTGCATACAGCCGCTCTGATTGGCTGGTGGGCGTGGCTTACCCTGTCTCGGAGAAACGGTTAATTTTAATATTTCGCTTTTATTAGTTTAGATGGCTCCAAGTTCCTTCCTAGATGTGTAGTGTCTGGGCATGCTACTACTAATGCAGCAACCGCGGGATCCGTTACTAGAATCAGCACTCTTCATATCAGAGTCAAAGTACATAATGTGAAATCACCAAGCTGGAACAGGATTTGATCAAAATAGGCAGCTGCGGTTTAAAGAAAACAGGGTGCAGCAGCTGAGGCTTAAGGAAAGTGGGGTGAGAACCCAGGAGATGCAGCTTGTAGGTCCATCACATACAGCTGGGCAGTAAATGGAAGAACCATCTTGCAGTGCTTTTGGTGGTTTTCTCAACAGTGTCTGTGGCTGCTGGTTTAACCATGGTGAGATCAGTTAAATTTGCGACATCATTCAGGGACACGGGATTTCTCTATCTCTCTCCCTCTGCCCACTCTTCTCCTCCCTGGCTCCCTGAATGTAAGGGCTAAATGAAGTGTTCAGTGCAGCCTGAAATAAGATCCTTATCCAATGGTCCTCAGGCTTTAGTGATTGCCGGGATCACCTGGAGAGCTTGCTAAACCATGCACTTCTGGGTCCCACACCAGAGTTTCTTTTAGTTTAATAAGCCTGTGGTGGTCCCTGATAATTTGCATATCTAACATGCTGCAGGTGACGCCTTTGCTGCTGGTGTAGGAAAAACCTTGAGAAACAATACAGTAAGTCAGCCTAGAGCACCATATAAGCCTTCAAATGCTGCACTCTAAACTTTAGATTATCCATAGCCAGGAAACCAGAAGGTTCTGTCATCTCTGACATCGCTGCTGTTCTTAGAAAAATCAATTGTTTTGTAAATTACTACAAAGATCCCTACACCACTATCCTGTGATTCAGTGTATAGTTAGCTGCATTTGTTTAGCCAAGACTCACTCACATTTTAATGTAGCTGCAAGACAGCTTGAGAAGGTAGCTCAAGTTAAGGAGTTTCCCAAACACAGAAGTGCTCCAGACTCTGAATAGCCAGTAGGAGTAACAAATGCGTATTCCAGGAATTGAGATGTCAGTTAGCAAGAAGCAAGCTTACCTCGTGTAGATCCAGATCTCTCAATTTGGAGGAGTCCAGGAGTACCTAGTTATTCACATTGTGTAGATAAAAGTAGAGCTTTAAAAAGCAGAGACTGCCTGAGTCCAAAGCAAAGAATTATTACCTCAGTGTATTCCAAGTTAAAGACAAGTATTCTAAATTTAAGAGTCAAAAGATTTATTTTATAGTTTTTTTATTTTTTCTTTATTGATTAAGGTATTACATATGTGTCCTTATCACCCCATTGCACCCCCAACCCCTCCCATCATGCCCTCACCCCCCCTGTTGTCTGTGTCCATTGGTTAGGCTTATATGCATGCATACAAGTCCTTTGGGTAATCTCTGCCCCTCAGTCCCACCCTCCCCTTCCTTCCCTCTGAGGTTTGATGGTCTGACCAAGGCTTCTCTGTCTCTGAATCTGTTTTTGTTCATCAGTTTATGTTGTTCATTATATTCCACAAATGAGTGAGATCATGTGATATTTATCTTTCTCTGACTGCCTTATTTCACTTAATGCTCTCCAGTTCCATGTTGCAAATGGTAAGAATTCCTTGATTTTTACCACAGCAGTGTATTCCATTTTGTAAATGTACCACAGTATTTTAATCCACTCATCTGCTAATGGGCACTTAGGCTGTTTCCAAATCTTAGCTTTGGTGAATTGTGTTGCTATGAACATAGGGGTGCATATATCTTTTCTGATTTATTTTTGTTATAGAAGAGGGGTAAATATCATTCTAATAACTGATGATACTAATCAGTAGGTATTAAGAGGAAGTAATACTCTGACAAAATTCAGGGCTGGAAGATCCAGCAGCCATTTTCAATTCTATGAGACCTAGGATTTATCTTACAGGGTGAATGGCAATTTTGGTGTGAAAGATTACATAGAAGGCTATTTTGATAATGTAAGGGTTTAGGGTATGAATTAGGATGATGGCACAAGAAATGGACAGAAATTTGGAAAAGCAACATCATATTTAAAGTGAAATAATAGGTCTTTGTTACTAAATAATTAGAGGCAGTGATATATTTGCTTTGAGGATAATTAGAAGCATAGGAATCAATTTTTTAAATATATAAATTGATATAAAGATCCTGATGGAAGAAAAGAAAAAATGTGTTGGACATACTGCATTTGTGGTGATGGGAAACTAGTTATTTTGAGATATGATACTGGAAAATAGGGAGACAAGTTTTAGAGATTTCAATGTCATTTTCCACAGAAAACAGTTTTAAAAGGTTTTAATGACAATGTGATCAAAGGTAACAGCAGTAATTCTTTTATTAAGAAAAATCATAACTGATATTATCACCTTTAATAAAACTATATTTCTGCTGTTTTTCTAAGTTCAAGTTATTAAAGTTTGGGGCAACAGATGGATAGTAAAAAATGTAGTCTCACTCACTAACAAATCTCTTAATGAACAATCAAGAAAGGATTTCATCCCTGGCCAAGTAGCTCAGTTGGTTGAGGCATCATCCCACACACCAAATGGTTATGGCAAATACCTAGGTTGGGGGTCCCATCCATGGTCAGCGTACATCTCTCTCTCTCTCTCTCTCTCTCTCTCTCTCTCTCTCTCTCTCTCTCTCTCTCTCTGTCTCTCTTTCTCTCTCTCTACCTTCCTCTCTCTAAAAGTGTATCCTTCAGTGAGGATTAAGAGTTATCTAATCTAATAAAAAAGTAATATGCAAATTGACCATCACCCTGAGAACCTAAGTCACACCCACCTGCCAAGCCATGCCACCAGCCAATCAGAGCAGTTGTATGCAAATTAACCCAGCCAAGGTGGCAGCCAGCAGCCACGGAGCTGGAACAAACAGGAGGCTTCCATTAGGCTGGCTAGGCCTCTGCTCAAGGCAACAGTGTTTCAATTATAGAAGCCATGGAGCTAAAGAAAGCAGGAGGTTTCATTGCTTGCCTAGGGCTCTGCTCAAGGCAACGAAGTTTCAATCATAGAAGTTAAATGAACCCCATAAACCTGATTCCAGCCAGCCTAGCTGAGACATTGAGCCAAGGAGAGCTGTGGGCAGCCTGAAAATGGCCCTCAGCCCCTCACCCAGGCTGGCCAGGCACCTCAGTAGGGACCAGAACCCTGAAAGGACTGTGAGCAGCCTGAAAATGACTCTCAGCCCCTAACCCAGGCTGACCACACCCCCATAGGGTGAAGGTCTCCACTGGGGGGCTTGGCCAGCCTGCAAACAGCCATCAGCCCCTCACCCAGAATGGCCAGGCACACCAGCAGGTGGACATCCCCTGAAGGGTTCCAGACTGTGAGAGGGCACAGGCCAGGCTGAGGGACCATCCTCCTCACCAAGTGCACAAATTTTTGTGCACCAGGCCCTAGTTTTTTTCTTTAAAGTGTTCAGATTCCAAAGTATTTAGAATTTAAAATCTTATCTAGTAAAGAGGGGATATGTTAATTGACCCTCACGCCATTGCAAAGATGGCAGTGCCCACAGCCAATGAGGAGGGAATATACTAATTGACTGCCCTGCCATCAAATATGGTGGCACCCACAGCCACAAGTTGGCAGCACCCAGTCCCCTCAGGCCTGCTAGGGTGGCAGGGCTAGTCTCTGGAGTCACCTAGTCCCCTCAGCCCCTCAGCAACCAAGGGCCAGCCCAAGGTGCAGGCAAGCCTTGGATGGTGGCTGCCTAGCTATCAAAGGCCGCCTGAGGCTCAGGTAACCAGGGCCAACCAAGGCTTGCACTGCTGGCAGTGGCACCAGCAGAGGTGTGTTGAGGGCATTGCCTTTCCCTGATTGCCGGGTTGCCTCCTGCCCCTGAGATCTCCCAGACTGTGAGAGGGTGCAGGCCAGGCTGAGGGACCCCCCCCTCCAGTGCATGAATTTTCATGCACCAGCCTCTAGTGTAAGAGAAATTAAAAAATGTTATTGGGGAGTATGTTTTTTCTTGACCCTGCTCACTGCAACAATTGTGTGAGTATTCATTCCTTTATCCTGCCCCACTACATTAACTGTTGGGTCCTAGTCCCTCTGCCAGGGGCTGGACCTCCTTGGACACTGAGTATTGGTGGAGAACACATAAGAAGTCATAGGCATATAAGAGAGCCTTTACTGCAGCCCAAGTAGCCATTGCTACCAAGGAGCCATTAGACAAAGCAGTTCTTCAAAGTAACCTTACAGAGGAGCTCACACTAATACAGTAGTAAACATAGGAGCCATCCTAGTAAAAACAGCCAGCACTGGCTGGTCAGTTATACGTCTTCCCCACAATGAAGCCCCCAACATAGGAGCCATACCAAGCAGCCACACTCTAGCTCGTCAGTAACACACTTTATACTTCCTCAGATAAAAGAGGCTTCTTGCCATATAGTGACCTCAGTCTTTGGGTTATAGAAGGGCACGCCTGCTCAGTATCTGCATCCTTGCTTTTGCACCTGCATATAGCAAGTTAGCCTTGAACATCCTGATTAGTATTCTCATGCTCAGAGTGGCCTTGAACATCCAGCTTACCCTGGACAGGGCCTCCACCTATGTATTTTAAATTCATAATTATTCATGCATACAAAAACATAAAATATAATGTAGGTCAAAATTAATTTTCTAATAGTTGTTAATGAACTATTAAAATACTGTTCAGATAACTACATATAACATCAAAGTGAATAAATTTCTTTCTAAATTTAAATTTTATATAAATATATTAAGCAGATAATTATAGTAATTTAATTTTGTTTAAAATATGATCTTTAGAAACAAAGGACATCTATGCTTTCAGCATTGGTTTCTGAGAATGTGTGTGGGTGTGTTCAGGAAATCTTATAAGATATGAGATTATTCTTGCCTAATAGTTTCTTTGTCTTTTTTTTTTTAATTTTTCTTTTCCTTTCTCCTCTTCATCTTGTCCTCTTCCTCCTCTCACTTTTTTCTACTTTTGGCAATCACCAAAAGGTTATAGGAAAACCTACAGAAATAATATTCCTCTTGCAAAATTTAAAATATTTTGTTAATCTATATGTAAGGCCAAGCAATTATCATCAGATTGAATTTAATATACTGGTCCTGCTTAGGTAAACACAATTGTCATTAATATGCTAAGCATTCAAGGATATATACATAAAGATAATTCACTGGGAAAAGACTTTATTTGCTTTGTTCTAATATGGTAAGGTTTTAGTAGTACTGTATTTGAATATATAATTATATGCATTTGTATTATTAAGAAGCACAATATTTATCCACTTCCTTTAGAGTCTCCAGTCATGATTTATGCTTTACTTTTGGTTACTTACTTTGGTTTCTCTTTTTGAATTCTTAATTAAAATTACCATAACGGAGAGGAATTATTACAAAATACTTATTTAGCTTCCTGTTTTGGGTTCTACATTCATGTAAAATAGAATTTTTTTTGGGGGGGGGAATGATTAATTTTTATAATCAATATTAGACATAGTATTTGAAGTGGCTGTTAGTTATTCTTTTCATATACATAATTTGGCCAAACTTTTCAACAGTTGGAAAATTTAAAACTTTGTCAAGATCTGGTAATGAACTTTCCAACATATAATTAATTTTAAAACTTCAAATATTTGGGAGAATGTTCCAATGGAAGGAACTGTCTTGCTCAGTATGATATTTTAGGAGTTTGAAAAAGATGGGAAAGGGGGACACAATGCATACAATGGCAATAGAATTGGCTGGCTGATATTAAGTAGCTTTGACATCCTATGGTGAATGAAAAGCAGAACTGTTTATAAAAAATTAAAACTAAGTGTGAAGTTCAAGGGCCTGTTGGTGTCTTATAAAGAGACTCTTGTGTGCCTCTGTGGGAAAATAGGAAAATGTGAAAAATAAGCTGAAGATTTAATATTTAGAGTCCCTGAACTTAAAGACCCACTGAATGTATAGCAAGTGAAGTTCTGGGCTAAAGTTTGGGTCCTGGTTCAAAAAGCGAGCTACTTAAGCACATGGAATGGATACATATGGATAGAATGACACCCAAGGTTTTAACTCCCCAGCCTCTTAAACCTTAACTTTATAGAAGTAGGACACCTTTCTCTAATAAGAACTGTCACTTTCCTCAAATAGGAAGTCAAGGTAGAGGCCTCTCTCCCACAGCATATTAGTATCTTCTCTTTTAAGAACTTTTCCCAAATCATTGGCTACTACTAATTATGGCATAATGTAGACAGGCATGTGCTAAGCCCTATGAGAGATGAAGGGATTAACGCCTTAAAGAAGCTGGGGAATATTTCTTCAGGAGCTAGAAGAGTGCCAGTATAACTGGGTTAAAATGATGCTTAATAATTAAGAGGACTGAAGCATAAGTCTGTAAAAGATAATTTATTGATTTGGGATTATTGAGATTCAGTATATAATCTAATCTAATAAAAGAGTAATATGCAAATTAACCCTCACTGCATTACACCCACAAGCCATGCCCACCAACCAATCAAGAGCAAATATGCAAATTAACTCAACTAAGATGGCCACGGCCACGGAGCTGGAGTTGCCCCGAGCAATGGAGGAAGCCAGGGCCCTGGAGGCCCTGAGCTCTACTCAAGGCTACAAAGTTTCAATTATAGAAGATAAACAAACCCCAGATACCTGCAGGGCTTTGAGCAGGGGACCAAAGTTTCAATTATAGAAGTTAAATAAATCCCAGATACCTCTTTCCAGCCAGGCACCCCATTAGGGACCCTGAAGGGGCTGTGGGCAGCCTGAAACGGCTCTCTGCTCCTCATCCAGGCTGGCCAGGCACACCAGCAGGTGGACATCCCCCGAGGAGTCCCAGACTGTGAGAGGGCACAGGCCAGGCTGAGAGACCCCACCCTCCCCCCAAGTGCACAAATTTTTGTGCACCGGGTGTCTAGTACCTTGATGAAGTATAAGAGAAAGATGCTAATAAGATGTTTGGATGACTTCTAAAATGTAGAAAATATAGGCCCTATTGAGTGATGTAAAAATATTTGAATTTCCATGGCAGATGGTTGTGGAAGGGATTTAAAAAGACAAGGGGCATGATGAACTGGATACATGTATTACATGAGGCCAGAAGAATCACCACATCATTCATCAAGGTCATCAACTGTGTGCTGCTTGGAGGAGCATTCATTTCACTAAGAAGTTCAGTGGTAGGTGGCTCTTCCTTCTAGTCAGGACCAATGACGGGGAGAGGCTGTCACATAGCTTAGCTCCTTTGAGTATAATAGGCTTCACAGTAACAGTCATCAGATGATGGTGCTCAAATGCCAGACATCAGTGGCTGTAACTATCATAATACCAGCAAGGTCAGAGTGGCAGCCAAGGAAGCTAGGCCCACATGCAAATGAATATTAGAATATGACATTCCTAAGGGCAAACATAAATGCACAGGCGTTATATAAAGAATCAAAAGGAAGAAAAATGGGTGAGTAGGAATGTAAGGGAGTTGCTTCAATAAAAGTTCAAGGCTGCTTACTCAATTCCTGGGAACGAGACAGTCTCCCTACCTTAACCTGTTAAATGAAATGGTCACTGGCACCCAGGAGAAAGGACAATGTAATCACAGAGCAAGTACAGACACATCTCAGAGGTATCGCAGGCTCTGTTCCATAGCACTGCAATAGTGAGTCACACAAAATTTTTGGTTTACTGGGGCATATAAAAGTATTTTTATACCAGCCTGTAGTCTCATAAGTATGCAATAATATTATGGCTACAAAAAACAGTGTACATGAGTTAATTCTAAAATACTTTATTACTAAGAAATGCCAACCATCTTCTGAGATTTCACCACGTTGTAATCTCTTTACCAGTTGAGGGTCTTACCTTCAATTTGTAAAAATGCAGTGTCTGCAAAGCACAGTACAACAAGGATGCCTGTTGTATGCATACTGATCCCCTAATCTTTCCTCAATGGCTCCTACAGCCATTTGCTCATGTGGACTGTATGTTGAGGAAAATGGAATAAAGGACATTTTAATCAGTACTGGAACCAGAGTCTGAGACTATATTAATACCCAGAGACCCAAAATATCATCATAGTCCTCTATTAGAATGGTGGCATATAGGAGCCATATAAATCAAGAAGGCCTGGCTATATTCCAAGCTACAGTGGGTCTATAGCATCCTCAGAAACCATTTGTTGGTGAGTTCCAAGATTCTGACTATATACTTAAGAACAACATGTTTGGCAGTTGGAGTAACCGTCCTATTAGGTGTTGATTATGTGAAGTAAGAGCAATTATAGTGAGAAAGGCCAAATAGAAGCTTTTGGAACCACAACCCCTTGATTCATGCACTAAATAAAAAACAGTATAACATCCTTTGGAGCGGGGGTGGTGGTATAAGGGAAGTGGTGAAGTTTAGTGCCACCCTTATTTCAAGAATGCTGGGTGATAGTCCTTTCTATTCCTTTATTTAGTTCACTAGTCTACACAATGCAGTAACCAAATAGATTCTGGAGAAAGACTGTGGACTAAGCGCAACCAATTAGTAGCGCCAATTTCAACTGCCATGCTAGATTTAGAATCTTTATTACAGCAGATTAATACCACCTGAGTACATGGCATATGCCCTTAGATTAGGTGTGTGTGTATGTGTTTAATTTTAATAAAGATGGACAGAAACCTTTCTCATTTACAGGACATTACTAGGACCACACATCAGTATACATAGTGGCAGAGATGGAGGCTAAGCACATGCCCAACAACATGGATTCTTACCTATCAAGGCTTATCTAATTATTGTCCCCTTTGAATGCCCAACAAGGCATCAACAGAAATAAATGATGAAACCTCAGTATGGCACAATTCCTCAAAAGAGCCAACCAAATAGTTGGTTTTAAATTTACTAAGTCATTTCTATTTTAAATGAGCCTGCAATTTATTCTCAAAACAGCAGGTACCTATTCTGGGTATGAGTTTGTATTTTCTGCTCTGAGAGTCTCAGCTGGCACCAGAGTCTAAAGACTTATGAAGTGTCTACTTGCTAGGCATGGAATTTTCCGCAAGGGGATCTCATTCTGTCAGGAATGAAATGTGTCATTCTACAAGGTAAGGCACTAAGAACAGCAGAAATGGTAGCTGGGTGTGATGGAAATTTAGAAGACATATTGGAGCTAAAAGAGGACCAGTAGTAATTAAGGCCCTCAACCTTTTGAGTCTCCTCTTAGGAAATGAGGCTCACTAGAAACCTATAAGTGCTTCTCTCCAAATACAAGGGTGGGGAAATGTAGGTTTACAGCTGTGAGTACACAACACAGTTTATTCTTCTTTATTATGTATTTACTAGAGGCCCAGTGCACAAAAATTTGTGCACTCAGGGGGGGTGGTCCCTCAGCCTGGCCTGTGCCCTCTCTGTCTGGGACCTCTTGGGTACCCCCTAGGCGATCAGGCCTAAGCTGGCAGTCAGACATTCCTCTGGCAGCATGAGAGCCCTCGGGGGGTGTCCACTTGCCAGCAGGGAGCAGGCCTAAGCTGCAGTCAGACATCCTTAGCACTGATGAGGAGGCAGGAGAGGCTCCCACCACCACTGCTGTACTGGCAGCTGTCAGCCTGGCTTGTGGTTGAGCAGAGCTCCCTCTGTGGGAGTGCACTGACCACCAGGGGCAGCTCCTGCATTGAGCATCTGCCCCCTGGTGGTCAGTGTGTGTCATAGTGACCAGTCATTCCCAGTCATTCTGCTGTTAGGGTCCATTTGCATATTACTCTTTTATTATATAGGATACTTGTATTTTTCATATGAACACCTATAAACATATTTTTGCCAACCCCACATATATGTTGACCTGTGACAGCACTGGAAAGGACCACTCAATTCTCCCTTCAATAAAAACTTGCCTCCAACTGTCACACTTGGGACTCTGCTGTAGGTTTGCATCAAGCCATGCTCTTCACAGTGAAGCCAGAGAGTGGATGTGCACAGCAGTACTGCGGCCACTCCATTTCTTTATACAGGACTCCTATTACAGACAATCTAGAGCTCCATGATTTGAGGCAAAATCTTTATTTGACCTGCACCACAGTCTGAGGCTCAGTTCTCCTTTCTATCCCCTTTTCTTTCACAAATGCCCTACCAGATTTGATACCTGAAATCTTTCACTGAGAAATCCTGCTTCCTCCCCCTTATTATTTACAGGCATTACCTCAAGTAGACCTTGTTGTACTCCCTACTCCATCTCAGCATATGCTACCTAATACTTTGACTTGATACAGTTGTATGTACCTAATGTCTTTGTGTTGGTTCAGTTTTTTATAAATTCACTTCAGACATTTCAGTGGTGTCAATCTGCTTACCATAAGTGTTATTTACTAAATGTCAAATTCAATCATGTGATTTGTTCTCTTGAATCTTTTCAATATTTTCTCTATACTCAGAGGTTTTATGTGTTTCTCAATGTAGGGTAAAATCAAGAAAAAGTGTGTGTGCATATTTAAGGCCATAAGGTCTTTATGACACAGCTTTCAATATTTGTTTTCCTTATTTTGAAGAAACTATTATTGTTACTATATATATTAAAGAATAAGTGGCAAAATATACAAATATAAGGATAAAATGTGAGTCTAAAAAAGCATATTTATATCAAAATATTCTGAGCTTTAACAATATCCTCAGAGGCAATGTTTTTCATAGTATCTCAGCTCAGTCTTAAGGGGTGCTTTAGTGGAGATGTTGGAAAATATGAGCCCAAAATATGGGTAAAATTTAAAAATATTGGCTGGCTACACAAAAACCCAGCCTTACTCTTGTGCTCACTTCCTGCCATATGTTGCAGTAACCCAAATCCCATCCAATGTTTTCTCATGTGTCTGGTTCTGTACTTCTTTTGTTATGCCTGGATTATTCTGTACTAGGTCTTAGTGGGAAAGTGCCTTTCATGACTGTGACATGATTCTCTAAGACGTGAACAAATTCAAAGAATGATTCTGTAGCAGAAAATTTGAAAGTGTTAATTTGTATGGGGCTGGGCAGGATCTATAAACAGTCAATGTGTCTGAAATCCACATGACCAATAGGCCTCAGGCTGATCCTAAGTGTTTGAGGACCTGGATTCCTGAGTCAGCTTCCATGTATTCAGAACAGCAGGTCCTTCTTAACTCAAAGGTTTATGCTTTCTTCAGTTGTTTTCTTCTTTTATCTTTGAGGTCTTTTCTCTCTCCAATTTATAACTGTGTCTAGTCTATTTTAATGTAAAACTTACTGTGCCAATACCTATTTCTTTGTTACTAAAATTAGTATAACTCACTTTTAGTTGTTATGTGAAAATGGGGAAGAAGGGAAAAGTCCTTGGGGTATGAAATACTTCACTGAATACTACAGAGAAATAGATGGGGAAAGAAATACCTAGATGAATATTTAGATGTACTATCATTTGTTCTTTTCTATCCGTTGCATATTTTCTTTTTCTTTCATCAACTCATTACTTCATCCAGTAAAACATCTTGATCCCTTGTTAACATCCAGTCTTGTTAATTGTCCCTCATACTCTCCGTTAGCATATGTCACCTGCCTTCTTAATAAAAGTTGTTTTACTATATTGAATTTTAGTTGTTCATCTTCACAGAAAGACTCTTGAGCTTTTATGGAAGAGAAAGATGACACTGGTCACATTTCCTTATCCTTGGTGCTTAGTGCAGTGCTTGTCATCCAGTAAACATACAGTCAATGTGCAAATGAACAAGAAAATATATGCAATTTCACAGTTTCAAAAATACTGAATTGTTGCTACTATTTAAGAAAAGGAAAAATATATATATATATTAACCTTAAAAAATGACTGAAGGCAAACCACAAAATAAAATTTGATACCCATACCTGAATGCAAAAGCAGTTAACCTATATTGAGTAAAATATATACTTTACAATTACTTTCACCTGAAGATTAATGGGACATATAAAGTAAAGAACTAAAAGGCGTGTTTCAAGTATTTGTGTGTTTTTAAATATGGGAATTATTCAAAGGGAACACAACAGAAAGAGAAGTTACTGTTGAATCAAAGAGACATAAATCTTAACCATAAAACAAAGACTAATTCAATTGTGGCAAAACTTCTTGTGAATTATTGCTTAGGATAGCAAACTCAGACATATCTAAATGCTAAGTTTTATGTCAAAATCCATTACATTATGTTTGGCTTTCTTTTTCATGGGGTAGTCAAAGTCTCGGTTATGAAATAGTGAAGTAATGTAGCAGAGTAGTAATGTTGAGAAAGCCCTTCAATATAGTCACAGTGTAGTGATGATTTTCAGAGCTGGGGTTAGCTTCTAGGGTTGCTCTTTCTTCCAAGATGAAAGAAAAAATAAAGGGTGGGGCAAAAGTAGGTTTACAGATATGACTACACAAAACCCAGAGTTTATTCCTGTATTATTATTTATTAATTATGGTATTATTTTCCATAAAACAACTGTAAACCCACTTTTTCCCCATTCTGTATATAAAAATTAATACCAAAAGATGGTGAAAGAAAGTGTTATTAACAAGTTAATTTTTAACTAATAGCTTGTTAATACATTTTGAAAAAATTTTCTCACTATATTTTTTAAAATATATTTTATTGATTTTTTTTTTTTTTTTTTACAGAGAGGAAGAGAGAGGGATAGATATTTAGAAACATCAATCAGCTACCTCCTGCACACCCCTCACTGGGGATGTGTCCACAGTCAAGGTACATGCCCTTGCCCAGAATCGAACCTGGGATCCTTCAGTCTGCAGGCCAACGCTCTATTCACTGAGCCAAAACGATTAAGGCTTCTTCATTATTTTCATAGTCAATTTGAGATGGTTTCCTTCTTTCTAAATGTATATGAAGTCAAGAGATAAATAGTGCATCATAATTACATTTTACTATAGAGTAGTGTGATGACTTTGAAAAGTATATTTGAACTTAGTCCCTGGTGGACACTTGAGAAAGAGAGCCCTGGAAATGATGCAGATAGGCTGACTGAACAATAGCATAAATGAGTTGTGAAGACATAAAATTTAGAAATCAAGGTCTTAGAAAGGTTGGCTAAAAATAAGAACTCAAATTTCTAGTACAATTTTTTTTAAGCATTCAGTGTGGCAACTGATTGATTTCTGGCTGTCTTACTTAAAACCCACTTACACACACAGCAGGTAAAAGAAGTTTCAACAGAACACTATTAATGAAAAGTTAAGTTTCTTGTTGAAACTTTGGATAAATGTCAGGTGAAAAAATTAACAGTAATTGACTTCATAAATGCAGAAAATCTAGTGATCTGAAAAGAAAATAGTAAAAATTACAAGTGTGAAAAACTGGCATCTGTACTGGATGTTTCAGTATATTTTATCCTACATAAAGCTTTAAATAAAGGGACCTTAAATCCCTTGCATCTAGAATTTCAGATATTAAACAAGTTTGAGTCTCTGTATTTTATTACAAATACAAATGTGTTTATCCATATTTAAATAGAATTTATATTTTATAGAATGTTTATTAAAATGATTTCATTTTATAGAATGTCATCTTGATTTGGAAAGGAAGGTAATAGTAGTCAGGATTCAAAATAGAGGATTTATTTTATATTTGTAATACTTTTCTCACTATTGCCTTCCCCTCAATGCTCATCATTATCACCTGAGGTCAGACCATTACCATGAGTTAAATATTGCAATACTCTAGTATTAAGTCCCTTTACCCAAATTTGTTAGAAGTAACTCAGTGACTTCATGCATTTTACTACAGGAAGGAAACAATATACATAAACAGGAAGCTGAAACAGTGAATCCAGTAATGGAACACATTCAGGTATAATGTCTGTTCTTTCAAAAGCTACTTACTCCAAATCCATTTTTTTTAACTCTCTAAATACCTTTTTTTCAGTTTTGTTAAGATAGTGCCCAGATTTCTCTATTATGAACTAGCTTGTCACGTTCCCATTTATCCTCTTTAAAATAATTCAATTCATATTTTTTTAAAGCAGACCAGTAAGACAATGAAGAACAATAAGCAATAGTTTGTTTACAGTATGCAGATCCTCTTTTATTTTAACTTGGCTTCATCTCCTCCCAGATGTTGGATCTGCTCTCACCTACTAACCCCACACTGGTTCTTGAACCCCAGATCAGCACCTGCCTTCGTTTTACTCATGCCATTCAAAAGGCCTGGGGATTGTAATTATTCTGTTCCTTTACTTAGCCTATACTCAACTTGTTATTTTTTTCTCTAAATAACAGTAGTGATTTTTGTCAGTCACTCAACTGACAAAACTGATGTGTGTCAGTCACTCAACAATATCAACATCAACCGCAAAAGAAACAACAACAGATATTTTATGGCTTTCCATGTCTATGGAAGAAAATGTAATGGACCAGAGAATGGCAGGTCAGAGCTGGAATCCTAGTGGAGTCAGACGTGGCAATAAAAATGTTCTTTACTGTAAAACCACTTTAAAACGGGCATCAGATTTATATGCTGAATCAACTTTCTATTAATGTGTGAGGAATCAAAATGAAGTTAACATGAGTTTTGAAAAATACAAACTGGATTTCTCAAAGTAAATTGAGAAGGGGTCTCAAAAGAGTAAAATTAAAACAAATATTTAAGTGATTCTGGTGACAACATGCTATTACAGGTTTATTCACAATACAGTTTTCACAGTTTTTGAAGGAATCGCTTTAATAAAATGTTCTTATTGTTTGCTCATGAGTCATGTTTTTTTCTGAGTTTGTAATTCTTTCTTCCTTTCTCTGTCTTCTCAATGCAAATGGCCCTTTCCCAGCTCAGATCCAAGGCTTCCAGCTTCCGCTAAACTTTATACTGGTAAAGATGCCTTGATAGATGTCCTTGGCACCCACTGGAAAGTCACTTCCACTTGACATTCCTTCGACTCTACTGCCACCTATTCTAAGTATAGGTATTTCCTCCAGGCATCGTGGCCACTTCTACCCATAGGGCACCCTCCACTGGGTTTTACCACTTGTTTCTGTTAGATCCAGTTTGATCTCCAAGATATATCCACCAGGGGATTAAACCTGTGGGGCTAACATCCAGGGTAGAACATCAAGAAGTTTATGTCTATAGATATCAGAGGGCACTCTTTCTTCTATACAATAACCATATGTTCTCTAAAGTACACTACTTACAGCAAATGCAGTCACTTCTTATGAACACTACTTCCACTTTTGATTACTATGTCAGTTTGGGTTCTCTTAGCATCAGATATCTATATAAGATTAAGTAAGTAAATGTTTTATTGGAGGAAGTGCTGTGAAGAATAAAGTAGGAGGGTGCTAGAATAGGCCACGGGCGCCCTCAGCCCACAAAGCATGCTGACTCCTGCGAAAGGAGAGGGGGAAAAGCATTAGGTAGGAACATTCTCAGATTGCAGCACACTTTGAGAAATCCTTGGACGGGCCCATGTGGAGTCCATGAGAGAAAAGGTTGCCTGTTGTAGGAGTCCTGAATCTGACCTCAGTGATCCAGCTCTAATACCATTCTGCCCACCACAGTCAGCCATTGGCTCAGAGAAGCTGAGGAGGAAGGGTGGCTTCACCGAGACCACTCTAGTAGATCTGAAGGAATGGTAGGGGATGGATATAAATTAACTGTTTTCTTAGCAGCAGGTTGTTTTGAAGGAGATCTGAGCTGGGCTCCTTCATGGCCATACTGTTATTAACTACAGGGGTCATAGCTCTTTGGGGCTCTAAGGCAAAGTAGGGAAAATTGTACATAACAAGTAAATTGTAACTTTTCTTCCAATCCAATATTAAAGTCCATATCCAAATTTCTACTTCCACCTACTACCCTATCCTCTCTGAAATACCCAGTCCAAGTCTATGGGGACCTAAATTGAGCACAAATATGTCTATAATAACATGGAATACTTAATCCTACTGATAAATCTGAATCTTATTTGGGGCTAATAATTTCTGGCCAATTTAATTTCACTGGAAATTAATAACTTCCTAATTTGCTCTTCAACACCTCATGGAAATAAATTCCTTGACCCTTTATCCTGCGCATTAGTCTTGCATACTTGAATTCATCTGATACACATAGTTTGGGGATCAACCTGGGTCCCCCACTATACTATCATAATGTAGAATAGGATCAAAATAAAAGAATAAAGAATCCACTTTCTCCATGGATATTGAAGGCCATTAATCTCTTAACTTATTTTAAATTATGTTAAATTAAATTATTAGTCCTGTTTTGGTATAAGGAACTTGTAAAATTCATTGGGTTGCTTTGGTTTCTATTTTAATAACCGGTATAATAAGTAATTGGATAGCATATATTCATCCTGCCCCCCCCAACTCTGCTTTCATTTCACATTAGTGTTGGCCTTGACAATGCAGTCAGTTTTGTCCAAAGCCATGGTTGGAAGTGAAAAAGTGCCAGTTTCATATCTATATCTTATTGGTCACATATGATTTTATTCATCACCCTTAGATTTTTAATTCACCACAAGAAAAGTAAGTCCTGGTGGATGCTATCCCACTAGTCTTGCCCCCAATGAGATCTGTATAGTCTACCTAAACTCAGCAAAAATCTGAAGAAGAACCATACAAGCTAACAGCTGATAAATAACTGCCTATTTTTGCATGCTATTCCAGTTTTATTATGTACAAAAGCTACTCAAGTATTATCCCCAGTGTCTTGAGTGAAGAAGTTGAGTATTTCCTGACTTTTCTCTTTTTGGTTCTAAAGTCCAACACATAAGACTTTTTCATGAAGAAGAGCCAGGCAGAGTCTGTTATAGCCTTTTCTATTTGAGCTGCATTGTCTCTCATCCTTATTTTGTTGTGATTAGGAAAGATCATAAATAAATTAAAACAAAAAAGAAAATCAATAAGAAAAGCAGTATTAGTTTTCAATTTCCAGTAATGAGACTTTGTGTGAAATAGTGAACCTTTATTACATAAATACATGAAGGTAGGAAGATACCTTAAAGTATACATAATGATGAGAGAACTAACACATGGGAAATAGTAGCCATCCTGAATGCAACATCACTCTCATTTATATACAGGCATTCAACATTTTGTAAGGAATTTATTGAAACAAGGCATCTTTTTAATGTAGGAAATTTACACAGCAGGATTAGAAGAGCTTAGATATAAGATATATATTTTTTATGTTTTTATCGGAAAAATGATATAACCTTCAGTAAATATTATCAATTCTTCTGATGCCATCCAGCAAAATGCAAATTATAGCAAGCTACAATGATTTTTGAAGGATGCTGAAATCAATAGCAGAAAGAGTTTAGGATCTTAGACTGAATCTAACATGTTGATGAACAAAAGCTTTGTAGGTCGGACATGACAATTTTCGAGAGCCACTTCAGAGCATCAACTTATTCTGAACCCAAAGTCATGTTTCAATGTATACCAGTGGGCAAAAGTAGATTCACAGTTGTGAGTAGGTGAAACACAGAGTTTATTCTGGTATTATTATTTGTAACTAGGGGCCCAGTGCATGAATTTGTGCACCTTGAAACGAACTGTGGGCTGCAAGGCTGTGGTGGGCACAGGGGCAGGTCTTGGCCCATCCTCCAGGCCCCTGCCAACCCCACTTACAACAGCCCCTGGTCCACTCAGAGCCAGCAGCCTCGCTCCCACCATTGCTCCCAAGCGCTGATGGCACCAGCCCTCTCACACCTACTGATAGCACGGAGTTATTGGGGCCAGCACTGTCAGTGGATGAGAACAGCAGCTGCTGCCTCATCAACCCTCAGGAGCACAGGAAGATGGAGAAGCCCTTAGGGAGATCAGGCCCAGCAGCCACCACTCACACCTGCTGATGGTAGCGGGGGTGAGCAGTGGCTCTGGCACCAGCAGTGGTTGCAAGTGCCGGGTGGGTCCATGGTGCATGGAAGCAAAGAATTTTCAGTAACCACCAGAGGCTCACCCTGATGACAGCAACTGGTGCCCCACCTTGGTCTGGTGCTCTACTCACCTGCTCCAGCATCTCACCATGGTCTGCCATATTCTGTGCTTTGCCACCTGCCACAGACACTCACGATATTCTATGCACACTCCCTATTGGTTAGCGCATGTCATAGCGACCTGTTGTTCAGTTGTTCTGTTCAGTCTATTTGCACTTTAGTGTTTTATATACATACTAAAGGCCCGGTGAACAAAAATTTGTGCACTTGGGGGGGTCCCTCAGCCCAGCCTGTGCCCTCTTGCAGTCTGGGACCCCTTGGGGGATGTCCACCTGCTGGCTTAGGCCCTCTTCCTGGGGGGGATTGGGCCTAAGTTGGCAGTCAGCCATCCCTCTGGTAGCCCAGAAGCCCTCAGGGATGTCCACTTGCCAGCAGAAAGCAGGCCTAAGCTGCAGTCAACATCCTTAGTGCTGCTGAGGAGGCAGGAGAGGCTCCCATCGCTATACTGGCAGCTTTCAGCCTGGCTTATGGCTGAGCAGAGCTCCCCCTGTGGGAGCGCACTGACCACCAGGGGCAGCTCCTGCATTGAGTGTATGCCCCCTGGTGGTCAGTGTGTGTCATAGTGACCAGTCATTCCCACATTCCCAGTGGTTCTGCTGTTAGGGTCAATTTGTATATTACCCCTTTATTATATAGGATAGAGGCCTGGTGCATGGGTGGGGACCAACTGGTTTGCCCTGAAGGGTGTTCTGGATCAGGGAGGGGGTACTGCTGGGGTTCCTGACAGCCTGGGTGAGGGACTGAGGGCCGTTTTCAAACTGGCCACATTCCCTTCAGGTTAAGGTCCCTGCTGGGGTGTCTGGCCAGCCTGGGTGAGTGACTGATGGCTGTTTGCAGGCTGGCCACAGCCTCCAGCCACCCAAACTCCCAGTGAAAAAGGCTGGAAGCAGGTATCTGGAATTTATTTATCTTCAATAATTGAAACTTTGTTGCCTTGAGCAGGGGCCACAACAGCCTAGGTAGGCAGCTTCCTCCATTGCCAGGGCAACGAAGCCTCCTGTTTGCTCTAGCTCTGTGGCTGCTGGCCATCATCTTTGGTGGGTTAATTTGCATATAGTCACTCTGATTGGCTGGTGGGCATGGCTTGGGATGTATCGGAGTGACACAATTAGCATATTACTCTTTTATTAGATTAGATAGATTATTGTATTATTTTCTATATGAAGAACTATAAACCTACTTTTGTCCCACCATGTATGTATGTATGTACATATTTTCTTTCTGGTGGCAATGTGGATCCTCCTTAAACATTCCTGTAGTAATGGTAGTCTAGATTTTTTTTCTAGATAGTTCATGTTGGTTAATTTTTAATTTCATTGGGTCTCTGAAAGGTTAAATTGTAATTTTTCAATTAAGGGCACATGCTTAGATTTTATGTGTATGTCTTTCTACCCTCATTTCTTTTATTTTTCTCTAATATTTCCCAGGCCCTCAGCTTCCTTGACTGTCAAAAATATTTTGTTGAGTAGGTAAAAGCAGCAGACATTTTATTTTATTTATTTTTTTCTGTATTTTATTGATTTTTTTTACAGAGAGGAAGGAAGAGGGATAGAGAGTTAGAAACATTGATGAGAGGGAAACATCAATCAGCTGCCTCCTGCACACCTCCCACTGGGGATGTGCCCGCAACCAAGGTACATGCCTTTGAATGGAATCAAACCTGGGACCTTTCAGTCCGTAGGCTGATGCTCTCTCCACAGAGCCAAACCGGCTAGGGTGCAACAGACATTTTAGTTGTCCTTTTTATTTGAAATCAAAATAAATGTCAGAATAGATACAAAAAGAAGGAATTATTATGGTAAACACTAAAACTAAGTAAATTTTTTGAATACTTGAAAATATTTTCTTTTCTAGATGGGAAGAATGAACATTTGTAAAGATAAAGAGATATTGCTGATTACATGTTCTGTTTCTCTTTATTAAAAAAAAGCAAAGCATAATAAAAACCAAGTATAATATCATTTTAAAGCTAGACACAGATTTTGTTGACTTATCTCAAGCCTCGAATATTGAAATTCTTAAGACTTATATTGATATTTGTTTGCAATCTTTATGAAAAAGAAGCTTTGGTTTGAGATTTAAATTTCAGGTCAGCAGAAGTTACTTTAAAACATAATTTCTTTCAGTCTTTGAAAAAAACATTTAAAATTGAAAACAAAACAGGACAAACAATGCAAGTTTTATTTTTAGGGTATATTATGTTTAATATTCTGAATTCGAAGTGGAGCTCACATTAGGTATAAAAAGTACAGTCATTCTATCTCAGAAACCAAAAATGTCATGTAGGCAAAAAATAAAGTTTTTTTTTCATTTATTAACAAATAAATTTGATCATTTTTAACAGAAAAACATTACTTTTAAGATAACATATTTCAGTCAAATCAAAGAATGTGTAATTTTTACACAAGAAAGTATAAAGGCACCACCTTTATACTATTATTTCTGTAAAAATATAATCTTCTACAGGGAAAACTTACTTTTTAACCTGTAGCTAAATTCCTTCTTAAGTACTTTTTAAACAAATGTGCAGTGGTTGAGTAAAACCTTTCACTTAAGTGCCTCGTTATGAGGGATTCCCTCCAACTCAGCTCTTCTGTGCTCTTGATATTTTTACATCCTATATAATAAAAGGGTAATATGCAAATTGACTAACAGAACAACTGAGAATCACTGGTCACTATGACACACACTGACCACCAGGGGGCATACACTCAATGCAGGAGCTGCCCCCTGGTGGTCAGTGCACTCCCAGAGGGGGAGTTCTGTTCAGCCATAAGCCAGGCTGAAGGCTGCCAGCACAGCAGTGGTAGTGGGAGCCTTTCCTGCCTCCTCAGCAGCTCCAAGGATGTCTGATTGCAGTTTAGGCCTGCTCATCACTGGCAAGTGGACATCCCCTGAGGGCTCCTGGGCTGCAAGAGAGATGTCTGACTGCCAGTTTAGGCCTGATCCCCCCCAGGGAATGGGCCTAAGCCAGCAGGTGGATATCCCCCAAGGGGTCCCAGACTGTGAGAGGACACAGGCTGGGATGAGGGACCCTCCCCCTCAGTGCACAAATTTTTGTGCACCAGGCCTCTTGTTTAATATAAACCTCAGAAAATCTGAACTTTAATTGAAAATGTTTCTAATGTATGGAAGAAAGGAAGGCTGATTTGTGTCTGTTAGAAAAACACACACACACACACAAACAAAAAAACACACCAAACCCTACTGTTGTTTGTGTGAGGTTTCAGCTTATTCATAGTCAATGTTGTGATTTGATTGGCCTTTCTGGTTCTTATTGTAATTGCAAGATGCCCTTCAGCAATAACCATCAGGAAACTTTGGGAAAAAAACACAAAAAACAAAAGGTTTACTAATTACAGGACCTGAAAAGTACATAGCACACCTGGGACTACACAGTGAGGCAGCGGGTAGGTAGGTAGGTAGATAGAGAAAGAGAGAGAATGCACAAGGTCCTGCTTTTGTTGGGGTTCAGAGTAGGGGTCTAAGGTTTTACAAGCTCCTTCTTTTTTTGGTGAATTTAAAACATAGGACAAAATTTAAAGTGTGAGAAAGAGAAGAAACAAGTTGCCCAATGGTCAGTTATCAAAATAAACCAAGAACTCTAAAACAAAGAAATCTCAGTGTGGGGAGGTGGCCTGGGGCTGGCAATGCCTTTTTTCTAGACAGCCATTTTTTGAAATGGATACCCCTTTGAAAGAAGATGCTTTGGCGTCAAAGTTGAAGTCAGGCAGTTGCTTTACAAAAACAAACAAACAAACAAACAAAAAAACTGGCAGGGTTTTGTATTACCCCTGTATATTTGAAAGTTTCTAAGGGAGTAAATATCACCACCAGAAAAACAACTGTAACTATGTGTGGTGATGGTTGTTAACTAGACTTGTGATCCTCATGCAATGTATGCAAATATCAAATCCTTACATTGTACATTGGAAACTAACATAATGCCAATTACAACTCATTCATTTTTTTTTTAAAGAGTGCCAGTAAAAACTTTCCATCATGGAGCTGAAAACAGCACTTTCTTTTTGTCATACAAGACGATCCTCATGTAACCAATTTACCAGAACAGGAAAAACTTAGTCTCCGAAAAACCATTAGTGTAGAAAGGCCTGAGCCCCGAACTGAGGCAAAAATCACCATATGTGAAGGATACATTCAGCAAGTGACATACATCTCTGAGGTAGAACCTAACATACTTCATTGCTTTACTGAAAGGGGAAGTCAAGAAAAGAGAACCTAAGGTTGACATCAAGATTTCTTGTCTTCAAACTAGGTTCTTGGTAATGTCACCATCTAAGGCTTTATAAAAGTGGTAGAAATTGTGGTGCTAGAGGAAAAGTTTATTGTACATATAGTAAATTTAATACCTATACAAAACTTCAAATAATGTATTATAGGGTTTGACTTGGCAAGACGGACAAGGCGCTAGCTATGTATTACAGCAGTAGCTAAATTCAAAGGAGAGAAACACAAAAAGAAAATAAGATTAAACCCTGCGGATTCTAGAATTTAAGAGATATTCAGAGCGGGGAATATATTTCTTAGACATGAGGAAACATCCCATCAGTTATAGTGAGGGATATTATATATATTCATGAGATTCGATATATATCCTATGTAACTTTTATTGTATATTTTTACCAACATGAATAAAAATCTTAAATTGGATCTATTCCAAGTGTTTGTTATATATGTATTTGAATCAGTTCATAATCTTTCTATATATTGGAATAAAATTAAATTGGCACTATCAAAAGTGTTTTGATCTAGAATAAAAGACAATTTTATATGTTTCATCTAATAATTTTAAAGTATAAAATCCTAATTTATCAGTCTTAAATGGGATTATATATAATTAAGTTAATTTTGGTACATGGCTTGATATTTTAAACAATAGATTCTTGAAATATGTTTCTTGACCATTTAAACATTTTATTGGTTCATAATTTCCCTAGATGATAAATTTGGCTATTTTGTACTGAGAGGCTTGGGCAGAGCTGTAATTTTATATGGATGTGTGTTAGAGAAGTTGCTATTTCCAGGGGGTTAAAAATATGCTGGAGAACATGGAAATATATAATGCCTTTATTTCTCAGTTTGAAAAAATGAAATTGACAGAATGCCACTGAAAGACTCATCTCTGCAAAACCACTGTAAATAAATCCCTAAGATCTCACTTCATTTTCCATAGGCTGAAGCTATCGGGGGAATTTAGAGTGGTTGACTCTAATGTGAAATAAAGATTAAATACAAATGTAGACAGAGTAGTGTGAATCCAATGTCTGATTTTTCTTTGGAGAAAACTTGAGAACCTCCTTTAAACTGAAGTCCTTGTCTTTAAGGAAAAATTTAGTTTGCATAACTCTACTTTTTTCTCTGCTGAGCTTTGCAATATAAGTACTTGGTTGAGCTCTAACCTAGCTAAATATGTGAAATATACCTGAAATTCTATAGTATTGGGAGTGAAACAATGTGAGAGCAGAAAAGGATGAATTTAATAGCCACTTATGGTGGTTTCTTCTCTCTCAAAAAAAAAAAAAAAAGGAAAAAATGATTCATGTGTAAGACATTTAATTATTTGAAACTAAGGAAACACAAGACAGTTTGGCAAAAAGAATAGCACCTTAGTTCTAGCCATGATCTTACCTATTTTGGACTTTTGTATTAGCATTCTAGCTTATTTCTCTGGATCCATTCTTGCCCTCTACCCACTGTAGAATATTCCTCAAAATTCTATAAATACTTTTCCTCATATTCAGAATATGAAGCCATAGTTTAAAAAGTCTTTTGTGACTAGAAACTAAATAATGATTACTGATATATTTGGTAATGATTGATGCCATGAACTGTGTCCATTCAACACAGGGAAGAATTCAGGGTCAGTGTGCACTGTCTGGCCATCTTCACTGAGTTCCCTGGGGCCTGGCTGTCTCCCCTGAGCTCCCAGGGACTCAGCCAGACAGTGCACACCGGCCAAAAATTCTTCCCTTTTTTGAGTATACGTGGTTCATGTGGCAACCCATGTGGGGTTCCACATGAACTTCATCCAGCATGGCCAGTGATGAACCTGAGGAGGGGCAACGAAGGATTAAAAAAAACAGACAATAGAATATAGTTGGGGCCAGGTGGATCACTGCGCCTGGATGAGGACACAGTTACCCCACCTGTAAGCCAAATCTTTATTTTATAGTCAGCAAAACAAGGCAAAACAAGGGAGTGGTCAAGATATTCACAATGTTCTTTCAAGTTTCAAATCTGTTTCTTTCCTGTTGCAATTCTCTGAACTCTATCAAGCTTTGTTTTGGCAGCACTTGCTGCACTTCCCCCAGCCCATATCCCTCAGCTACCTAGGACTACAAGTTTGGACTATAAGGTCAAGCTTACACAACCATAGCCTTTGGCTATAATTGTGCTGAGAAGGCTTTGCCCTCCAAGGTGGGACATGTATGTGTCTTTGCCACAAGAGGACCGTGCCCTCTCATCAGTCCCAGGCTTGATCCTGTTCAAATGCTGTAGCTGCTCTCCAACATGTCCTAATTGAAATCTTTCCCTAATAATTCCCGATATTTTTCTTTGCTCTCTCTGAGCTACTAAGGCTAGCAAAGGTAACATCCTTTAAGGAAAGGCATTCGAAGACGTTATCTTAATGTTTATAATATGAACAAAAACTTCAGTTATTTAGAGGAGAGAGATAGAGTGAGAATCATACACAGAATTAGAGAAAGGGCAAAGAGAAGAAAGAACAAAAGAGAAAGGGACCAAAAAAAGGCAGAGACACACACAGATAGAATGAGATTTGAATAAGGACAAATAGAAGAATGGAGTGGGGAGGAATATTTCTTGTATCCACTCAGAAAAATAATGCCTGCCAGAACCATTTAGCGGAGCTGCTAAACAACTTTGCTAAGGTGTTTATCCCCTAGTTGCAGAGCTGAGCTGTGGGATTAAGGGGTGCAGAATCAAATTCAGATTATGCCAAGAACACAAAACAAGGATTCCTAGGCAGAGACAGCTTTGTGATTCATCTGCATAATCTCCTCACCCTACTCAAGGAGGAGGAAGAAAGAACCATGAATCCTGGGGATGTGGGCCCTCACATCTTTATTACAAAGAAGGAGCTGCTCAACTACTACACATTCTGGTGTCCTTACTTCCAGGTATACTAGACCCACCCAATTGTGAAGATGATTACATTGGCTACTAAGTTATTTCTCTCTAAGTTATGAAGAGTTGGAAGATAAAGATAATTAAACAGATCTGACTATGAACTCATAGATTCAATTTCCTCAGTTTTGGTTGCCCATTCCAGTAGATGGGAGGTAAGGAGATGGAGAGAGAAGAATGAGTTATCTTTTCCATTTAATATCTATAATTCAACTTATCAATGCACACCTGGTTCTGTCAATGTTATTGTCTTTTTCCCCCTCCATGTCCTTCTCTCTCCTATCTCCAAGTTCTATGGAGAGAAATGTTAGACTATTTTATTTTAAAAAATGTTAGACCACTTTATTAAAAATAGCTTATATTGTAATCATACATTCAACCTCTTTCTCTTCTTTTTTATATCTATCTTTCTGTTTATCTATAGTATTTCTACTTTAAAAAATAAGTATGCTGGTGTTTTGGTTAAATAATTTACTTAGGCTTTTTTTTTTTCTCTTCTTAATCAGAAGTGGGACTAGAGAAAAACGAAATGAGAACAACTTACCTATTTCCAAATATGTTTCCAGATTAGATCACTATCATAAGTGTTAGAATGGATTAGGTCTATTAGATCTAGATTATATTAGTTGAAGAAGAAGAATATAGTAGGAAATGTAGGCAACTGACAGATGAAGAATTTTATTTAAAATAGGTTGGAAAATATTGCAGAATATTTACAGAGAAGTGACAATCTCTATTAAGTTTAAAAAAATATATTTCATGGAGATTCCAACATGGACATGTTAAATTGGATAAACAATTGTAAAGTTCAAATTTTAAGACAGTTTGAAAAATATTATTAGTATGTATTTAAAGGCATGTAACTTTATGATATTAATAGTCAAAGGAGTAATAATAAAAAGAAAGCCTTAACCGGTTGGCTCAGTGGATAGAGCATTGGCCTGCGGACTGAAAGGTCCCAGGTTTGATTCTAGTCAAGGACATGTACCTTGGTTGCGGCCACATCCCCAGTAGGAGGTGTGCAGGAGGCAGCTGATCAATGTTTCTCTCTCATCAATGTTTTTGACTCTATACCTCTCCCTTCCTTTCTGTAAAAAAATCAATAAAATATGTTTTAAAAAAGAGAAAGCTCAAGAGCAATTTCTATAGCACTTCAATATTTAGTTGAGTCATGGATGGGAGCTAGCAAAAAGACTAACAGAAGTGAGGTAGGAAGGAAATATGGAAAGTAAAAGAAGAAAGTCTTTTAAAAAAGTGGTTATTATAACTAATGTCAATTGACAGCTATGAAGTCAATGAAAAGTTTGAAGAGGAGAATTTCTGCAGTAGAAACACACACACACCAAAAAAACAAAACAAAACAAAACAAAACAAAAAAACAACAACCAAAAACCTTTAGTGGATGTGGAGACTGGGAAATAGCAAGAGGGGGCAGCCAACTAGAGAAAAATGTTCTAAGAGTTATGCAGTAAAGGGAAGGTAAACATTCAGTTTATGTTGGGGCTAAGACATGTGTGTGGTTGAGTTTGAGGTTTCTTTAAATTATTACTTTAAATATTTAATCTACTGAGATGTTTGTTTATTCCGGGGGATGGTCTAGAAGAGTAAGAAAAACTGGTAAGAAGAAGATAACAAAGAAAATGGAGAAAACTCTCTCTCCATAAGACTTGAGGGGCAGGATCCATGATGCAAATGAAAGGTTTGGGCTTGAGCATTCATAAAGGAAATGAGTCATTCATTGTAACAGAAAATAAGGATATAAATTGCAGATTAGTAGTCATGAGTATAGGAGTAGAGTAGTTCCTGAATGATGGCTTATGATTGCTCAATTCATAGAGAACATCATCAGAGTTACTAGTAAGAGAGTTTTTAAAGAGTGGTAAGAGAGAGTGGTGCATAACTCTATAATTGTTTTAAATATCATCTCAGCATACATTTAGAACTGCATAAGGAAGTTATAATTTTTGCTTCAAACAGAATCTACATAACTCAAAACGCAAGGAAAATAAGTATAATCCTATTTTTAATCTTTCTATTGTTCTTTCCTTTTGATGTTCCAAAGTTTCTTTTATGGTTTTCTTTCTATGGAGAAAAAAATCCATTCTGTTAGGTCATGTCTCCTGGTGGCACATTCTCTTAGTTTTTTTTTTAATCTAAGACTATTTCATTTCCCCCTTCATTCCTTAGCATATCTTTGCTGGACATAAAATTCTGTGTTGATGGTCCTATTTTTCCAGCACTTAAAATCTTCTGTGCTATTTTTCTCTGACTTCTATCATTTCAAATAAGAAATCTGCTCTCAACTTGTTTTACGCTTATAGATAAGATGCTGTTTCTGTCTTGCTCTTTGAGACATTTTATTTGTTTTTGTTTGCTTACAGAAGATGTACTATAATATGTTTTGATGTGGATGACTTTGATTGATCAAATTCAGAGTTTTGTTGGCTTCTTGAACCTGTAGGTTTTTGTCTTTAGCCAGTATGCGAAGTTTTGGCCTTGCCAATTTTCTCCTTTCCTAATGGAAATCGTATGACATGAATAATAGGTCTGAGAAGTCCCTGAGGCTCTGTTTACTATTTTTTTCATCCTGTATTTTCTCTGTGGTTTACAGTGTGTAGGTAGAGCACAGGAGGTTTTGTCTCGGTGCAGTGGCTGATGCAATGCTGTGAGCGCACTCCAGCAGTTCAGATCTTTCTGGCACACCAGGAAGATGGCAACACCTGCCTGAGCCCCTCCCAGAGCCATGTACACAGTACCCCAACCTTTATAATCATTGGTTCCCTAAGATGATGTTCCATGATTGGCCACCTCCACCTATAAATACTCTGTACTTCCGCAATAAAATTAGACCTGCGTCACAGAACCTGGTCTCCGGAGTCGTGCATGCAAGCATCCTAGCGCTAGGGGCTCCGTCGTCCTCACCCCTGGGAAATCCCCTGCTTCAACAGTGGGTGTTTCTGTCATTTTATCTTCACCTTTACTGAATGACACCATTTCAGTGCAGAACAAGGTGTTGGTACAGACAGGTGTGGGTTGAGTCCAGATTCCCTAGCTGGTCTAGTATGGTACCACAAGCAGGGGAAGCAGGGGTTGTTACCTCCCTGCTGAGATGAAAATCCTGGCTCCTTCTCTGACTCCAGCCTTCTTAGCAAGGTGAGGTGTAGTGCCTTGTTATAACATAGACTTCGCTCATACCCAGGCTTTGCACCAGGTCTTTGCTGGCATGAGTGGAATGTCACCAAAATTTCTACTGTGGTGTTTGAATGAAATAGTGAAGTTACCGTATAAGGCTTACTTTCTTGCTAGGCATCATCTTTTCTGACCCTTTGGCAAGAGAAAGCAGCATTTTTGGGACTTTTAGGACTGTGCTTACTGATATTTCTAGGCTTTGGGTGTTTCACATTAAGTCTGGGTTATGAGTCATAAAGAAAGTTCAGGAAAGTCCCTACATTGTGTTTCCTGGGTCCTGAGCTGCCAAATTGGTCTTCCTTCTACTCTCCAAATTTCAGTCATCTTGTGCTTGCTTTATAGGTAATGTCCAGGATTTTCTATAATATCGAGTGGGTGGAATTGTCAAAAATATGTCTATTTCATCTTCCCAGAAGCAAAATTTGACACTGTATCAGCTTTTTTAAAGTTTGTATTTTGATATGTATCATTGAAAATTATATCTTGAGAAGAGTTACTTGTATGTTAAAGAGGCTAATTATAATAAAAGGAAAGAATAATTCAATTTAGTATAAAAAAGTCACTATGTGATAAGAAAGGTTTCTAAGAAAATGTTTGTAGTATTTCTGGGATGTAAAAATTCTACATGAATAAAGGCATAGAAGTAGAGAAAGGAGGATACCATCGTCAGTAAGTATAAGATAGCAGTTAGATCTGTTTTGTAAAATTAGATAGAAAATTTTGAAATAATTGGGCTATAACTTTCAAATTTCTCAATCTCTCCAAAATGTATTGTAATCCCAATAAATATCTGTAGCTGCTTAACCTTGAACAAGTTTCTTAATCTTTCTAAATTTCACATTCTCACAGGATTATTTTAAATATTATTGGAGATGATGTAACCTGCTGAATGTTTGTACTAACATAAAAATAGTGAGAATTTAAATAGAGATACTTGGGACTATAGATAGGGATGACATCACCTCTACAGAATTTAATGCGTCTGGAAGAAGGCTCTAGAAGAAATTTAGGGAGACATATTTCATTTGGAATCAAAGACGGGAAAAAGCTCTATCGGCATACGTAAGCTTAGAAAAATGAATTGAAGGTATCTGGTAGGAAAGAAATCCTTAAGAAAACATAGGTTAACACATTGCCCCAAGTGCAATTCAAGCCTGGAATACTTCTAATTAGAAAATCTCTCTTTGGGGAATTTTTATACTAGAAATAATATACCTTTTTTTACTCACATGCCTCTAGCTTTATAAGCCTAATTAAAAATTGCAGGTAAGAAATGGATACGTTGCTTGATATAGCTTCTGTTCTTTCTCAACAATTATTTAAATATTCAATTTGATGTGGTTATCAAAATAAAAGTTTTAAATAATGCATGGTTTAATGTTTAATCCTCTGTTTCCAGATAATGGAAACATTTTGCATTCTCCACTAACTTGCCTTTTTAAAACAGGGCTGTCTCTCTTTTAACTCAATATGTTTTCTTGGATTAAAGTAATTTTAGAAGTTATAAAAAGCTGAATATGTGTCCAAAATTACTTTCTTATCAGAGAAAACAGCAGCCTATTAATGCACACCTGTGAGATTGAGTTGGGGGGGGGGGGGTGTCACAATAGCTTTTGAAGAGATTGTGAAATTTGAAAGTTATAGTCCAAACTAAGAGACACAAGATTAAAAAAAACCCTGATGTTAAAAATAACAGCATCAGGAGAAAAGCCACTTTATTTGTGTGATGATGGGGAAATTGCTCTACTGTCTGTGCCTGGATTTCTTCAATTCCTCCCAAAGTTGGTTTGAATATTTTTTTTCCCTTAAAAATCACATAGTACATGATGCATTTCAGGTACATAGCAATTGTTAATTATTCCTGTTCTGTTCGTATTGCCAAAAATAAAATCACAAGCAAAGAGCTGAAGTGAGTATGTGAATGGCTGACAGGGACAGAGAAGTCTCATTTGGTTGGTGTGGCAGTTCTGGGGATTTTATAGACTGACTGGAAAGTATGATCCTTAGTTTATTTTTAAGAAATATGTTTTTTTCTGTCTACTTCCTGCATCCTTTTCACTAGCCTTCAGTCAGCAGGTAGTGAGTGCCTCCCCACTTCCCACCCCGAGGAGATTTTTTTCCATGTGCCCCTCCCTCCTGAGGATGCTGAGCATACAGTCAGAATTAAGCCACATTATACTTGTGATGCACTGTTTAATGCATCCAATTGATTGAACCAACAGAAAGTGTAAGATAATGATAGTCATTCATCTTAGCAGATCCCAAGCTATATTTTGGAACTTCCAATAACTTTATGTTAAAATTCTAAAAGGCACAGTGTAGAGGCTTTTAAATTTTATCATATAAGGTTAAAAAAAAAAGAGACCTTATGTTTGCTGAGGAGAACTTTTCCCCTGGACAGCCAATCTTTTTCAGAAAAAAAAAAAAAAAAATCCATCTCCCGAAGGGACCAACTTCAATGGCTTTGGGTTTTATTTTCTCATTCTTTGTGCACAAAATGCTCATAGAAATCTTGCAAATATTGCAAAATTAATTGCACATATATGTGTGCATATATATATATATACAGATTTATAGTTATGTTATTATTGTTTGTATGTACATTTTACATTATTGACACATTGTTTTAAATCAGTATTTAATGGGAGATGGGAGTCTAGCAAGTGCCGGGATGGCTCAGTATAGTTTCCAGGGTACAGAGCCAAAGCAGGTTCCTTCCCTCTAATTCACAGGCAAGTGGGTCAGGATGGGCATTTCAAAGATTACAAATATGAACTACATACTAAAATATAAGGAGCACATGCCAAACATGAAGCAGAATGGCAACACTGGTTTAAAAGAGAATTTGAGTGACTGAAGTATACAGTCAATAAAGAATATTAAAGTTATTTTGTAGAATTGTAAAATATAGTTGCAAAATTGGTTATAAAACTGTTTTATGGTTATTGTTTTTGCATATAGAAATTATTAGAATTTCTAACAGACTAAAATTATTTGCAAATTATCAATATTCTTCAAGGTTGCATGTAACATTCAAATTTTAGGCCATGTTAGCAGCAAACAAAAAATTTAATGAACGAAAAACACCTTTGGCTTCAGAGGATTTTAGGCAGACTTTCTGGATGATTCTCTAGGATCATGTTGTAATACCCAGTGAACCTGTGCCACATTCCTAACTCGATAATTTTTAGTATGAGGAAGATGGGTAACTAGAGATTTGAAACAGTCTTGGAGTGATTTGAGATTCAGGAAATACTTGCCTGAGGTTTCCTTTGCAAATGTTTCAAGGTAAAGTATTCATTGAGTAAAATAATTTTATAGCATTGGCTTTCATTATGCAACCAATGTCTTTTAAATTGCCATATATAATGCTCTAAAGTTTGTTCTTTTGACCTAATATATTATGGTGAATGCTTGTGATAATTTTGTTCACTATCCTGGTGGCCCTCAATAATTAACTTTCATGGTCTTGATAGTTTATCATTTTAATCATCCTAAATGCTATTTGGGAGGTGCCAGATACAGCTGCTCCCAAAGTCTTCAAACCTGCATGTGGCTGTGTACCCCTTATCTAATCCATGTGAACAGGGAGATTTCCAGCTTCCATGGTTATTATCTCAGCCCACCCTAGAATCAGGCAGGAATCGCGGAAGTAAAATCCTCTGCTGAGCCATCTGTTAATATAGGACAGTTTAAAATATTATTTGCATTCACTACATCACACAGGAAAATTCCCTCTTGGCTAAATCTGTGACACAGATATTAACATTGAATTTTTAAAGCCAACTTTTTTTTAAATAGGAGATAATGTAACACCCATTAACTCAATTGGGAATACAATTCAGCCCCCTATTCCCACAACAACTTATCTCCATAAGCAGGTGTTAATATAAAAATAAAATTAAAATACAAAAATCACAAATTAACACTGGAATTAGGGGGCAAGCATCTCCATGTTTAAATACATAATTCTCCCTTTTCATTGTAAGGCTCTTTGTTGGCAGTTTCTAAAGAAAGACAGAAAGCTTACATAGCTCCAGGTAATAACTTGCCTTTTCAAATCTAGGCTTTACTGCTGGTTAGAATTTTAAAGAGGTGCTGGTAGCTTGTCCAGTGTGGCTCAGTTGGTTGAACATCATCCCCTACACATGTGGGAGATAACCCATCAATGTCTCTCCAATAAGAACGTATTTAAAAAACAAATAAAAACTAACCTGTGGTTATAGATCTTTTCAAGGGTTTAGTACTGGATCTCATTAACAAATAAAATACTCAAAACTCTTAAATTTTGAAACAGAAAACTTATGCTAGTGTTAATTAAATATTAATTATTTAATGATTAATTATTAATTATTTAATTAATGCTTAATTAAATATTTCCATACCCTGCTCCATGGTCTTTATAGAAGCCATGTTATTATTTTATTCTCTATGATGTATTGCTGATTTTACAAAAAAAAATGATGTACACTAAACTTCCCATGAAAGTTATTTACCTACATTTGAAGGGAAAACTACATAGCTTACCTACATAGCTTACCTACATAGCTTACCTACATAGCTTACCTACATTTGAAGGGAAAACATGTCTACTATCTGGTGGTTTAACCCCCCACCTCCTACACACACAGACACACAAAACCAACAACCTGAGGAAATTAGATAAGGAACCTTGTTAAAATTGTTTTTAGTTGTTACT
>PVJC01016607.1:0-33541 GCA_004026665.1 Murina feae | reverse complement strand
GAGTGCACAAATTTTTGTGCACCGGGCCCCTAGTTAGAATAATAAGCTCCAACCAGAAGTCACTTATTGCCTAATGAAATAGTTCATCTGAAGAGAGGGTATTGTAATTCTTACCAGTGGAAAGAGAGTGTGGTATTAAGCTAGTGTAATTACTGAAACCTCATAGTGTGCTGTATGATGTGGTTATGCTTTCCACAGTGCAGGCTGGACAGTCCAGTATCCAGTGAATGGCCAAAAATTAATCAAAGGTTACATGAGCTATATTAACACAAATCATCTTTGAATAGAAACCATGGTAAATTTCAAGGGTGTCAAACCCAGTAAATCTAATACTTCAGACATTCTGAGTGTCACTCCACAATAGAATCACAGGTAGAAGGAGAAACACATCCTTAAGTCTCACTTCATCATTTTGTAACTGGAAAAAAAAATAGACATCAGAGGTTATGTGAACTCGCAAATACACCAAAGAATCTGAAAGACAAGTGAAAACTAAGCTGTACACTTCCTAATTTCCAGTTCAGTGTTCTTTGGGCTGTAGAATCTAGCATTATTTAGGTCAAAGTTATGCTATTAGATCTGTGACCTACTCTTTCTATGTGAGCATAAATAAAATAGTACTCTAAGAAACAAAGAGACCAGCATCTCAGCAATCGAACACAACCCTGTCATGGAATGTCAGCCATCATTTCCATTTGCTCATCTGCAAACCCAGGCAGATAATAAGCCTTTTTATAGTTCACAGACAAGGAGATATATTGAACTGTTAAAATGCGTGACAATTTGAATCTTTGTTCATCTTCTCATTCTTTGAAACATTACAGTTTGAAGTATCTGACTCAGAGAAATTAATCAATTTAATCCCTTCAGATTCTCCCCCTTCTTAAGCACAAACTTCAGTTCCTCAAATTTTTACATAAATGAAAACATTTAAAAACTAAGGGTAGTTACACCATTTAATTCATTTGTCAAAAATTATATTATATTAGAGGCCTGGCGCATGGATTCATGCACCCTCTCACATGGAGGCCTGCACCCTCTCACAATCTGGGACTGCTGTCTCCTAACCACTTGCCTACCTGCCTGCCTGACCACCCCTAACCACAATGCCTACCTGTCTGATCACCCCTTACTGCCTCTGCTTGCTGGCCTGATTGCCCTTCACCACTCTGCCTGCCTGCCTGATTGCCCCTAAACACTCTGCCTACCTGACTGATCACCCATAACTGCTCGTCTGCCTGCCTAATCGCCCCTAATCACTGACCTGCCTGTCTGCTTGCCTCTAACTGTCTCTGCTTCAGCCCTCCCGCTCCCCATGGCAGCTTTGCCTGGAAGTCTGTCTGGAATAACATCCAGAAAGTCTTTTGGCTGACCGGCCTAATTAGTATTTATACTTTTATTATTATAGATTATTTAAACTTTAATTTCCTAAACCCACCTAAAAATAGAATTTGGTTTTATATCCACTTACTTATTTGTATGAAAATGTAATCTACACTACCAAGGTGATAAAACTTCCAACTATAAGCTGAAACCAATATTTAAGGCTTTTATGTTCCCTGGAGTAATATTTCTATGGCTGTATATTTATGCTCCAGGGATTAGCTCTACTATCTACAAAGATAAGATAAAGTGTAAAGGAAAACCTGAACTTGTTCAGTGGGCTCATGATAACTAAGAGTGATATTTTTCATTTAAATTTCAAATCAGAAGTTTTTCTTGTTAAATTGGTGCCTGGATATGCACAAGTTTTGAGAATAGGCGTTTAAAAAACCCTATATCATCTGCTGGTTAGAATAGTTTATTTGGAAAATGTTTCCTCTATATTATCAGTGCTAAAATAGAGATAATGAATTCATATAGCAACTATCATACCAAGTATTTGGAGAAGGTTGTTCTAGAAAGAGTATCTTGTGGATTAATTGAGGAATCTCAGTTCTCTTTTTAGCTCTATTCCCTCACTCCAGACTTATTTTTTTACTGACTATCAGGTAGGGTAGACCAGATGGCCTCTATGGTCATTTTCATCTTTTTCTGAATCACCTAAGTACCATCAAAAACAGTCTTACATTGTCAAAAAAAAAAAAATATTGGTTTTAGAAAATTTAGAATTCTATTCTTGGTAATATCAGTGGTCAGTTTTGTCACTTTGCCTAAGGTTTTCTTAAACTATCCAAATTTCAGTTTTTCTTATCTATAAAATAGGGATACGATCAGCTGCCTGCTTCAATTGCTCATTCTGGGTAACACGTATTTGTAAACAAGATAATGTATTAAAACATTTTTAAAATGCTAAGATACAGAGGCAGAACAGCATCAAACAGACTGTCAAACTCCAGCAGAAAAGCTGGGGAGGGTTATGGGGGGGAGAGATCAACCAAAGGACTTTTATGCATCTATATAAGCATAATGAATGAACACAAAACACTGGGGGGTAGGGGAGGCCGGGGGAAGGTCAAGGGGGGGGGAGAAATATGTACTACTCTTTGTAACATTTTAAGCAATAATAAAAACATTATAATAAAAATTTCCCTAAAAAAAAAGTGTCAGTAAGGAGAATGATGTTGAAAATATAAGAAATAAAATTTATTTTCTCAGTCAAGGAAAAAAGAAATTTAAAATGCTAAGATGTTACCATAATGAACAGTTAAGATATTGACTAAATAATGTTAGAATTTATTCTAGCATTGAGATACTAGTACATCCTATATATTAAGAGGTAATATGCAAATTGACCATCAGTCCACAAGATGGCCACCCCCATGTGGCCACAAGATGGCCAGCAGGGGAGGGCAGTTGTGGGTGATCAGGCCTGCAGGGGAGGGCAGTTGGGAGGGACCAGGCCTGCAGGGGAAGGCAGTTAGGGGCAACCAGGCCTGCAGGGAAGGGCAGTTGTGGGTGATCAGGCCAGCAGGGGAGGGCAGTTGTGAGTGACTTGGCTTATAGGGGAGAGCAATTAGGGGTGACCAGGCTGGCAAGAGAAGGCAGTTAGGAGTGACTGGGCCAGCAGGGGAGGGCAGTTGGGGGCAGGCCTGCAGGGGAAGACAGGCCTGCAGGGGAAGGCCTGCAGGGGAAGACAGGCCTGCAGGGGAAGACCTGCAGGGGAAGACAGGTAGGGGTAATCAGTCTGGCAGGAGAGTGATTAGGGAGCGATTAGGCTGGCAGGCATAAGCAGTTAGGCACAATCAGGCAGGCAGGCAGGCAAGCGGTTGGGAGCCAGCAGTCCTGGATTGTGAGAGGGATGTCTGGTGGGATCAGGACTAAATGGTCAGCCTGATAACCCTCACGGTGTCCCAATTTGGAGAAGGTGCAGGCTGGGCTGAGGGACACACCCATTATGCACAAATTTTGTGCACCAGGCCTATAGTTGAGAATAAGAAAATGTGATGGAAACATAGAAAAAAAACAAATATTTATATTTAAAATCTGACTTCCCATGTATTTAGGATTTAACAGGCTAGCTTCTAATTCAAAGTTGAATGTTTATAATGATTTTTAAGTGTTTCTACAAATTCATGTTTTGTTATTTATTTTTATTCTTGGTGTTTTTTTAAATATAATTTATTGATTTTTTTACAGAGAGGAAGGGAGAGGAATAGAGAGTTAGAAACATCGATGAGAGAGAAACATCTATCAGCTGCCTCCTACACACCTCCTACTGGGGATGTGCGCACAACTCAGGTACATGCCCTTGACTGGAATTGAACCTGGGATCTTTCAGTCCACAGGCCAACACTCTATCCACTGAGCCAAACCGGTTAGGGCTAAATTCATGTTTTTATGTTGGGAAATTATTTTATCTGAAATCCATAAAAATTGTTTTGAAGTCATAATGTGTAAAATATATTTACAAGGCTATCCATGTTCAAATTAACTTGTTAATATGTTGACACAAATAACTGGTTTAAAATATGACCTCATAACTCTACACCTTATATCACCTTGTATATAATCTTGATTACACCAATTTCATTTTCTTATTGTAGGTTTTGAAACCCACTGAGCTTACATCATGAACTTTGATGGATGAGCTAGACTGTTGTGTCTGTCTAGGCAGATGTGAGATAAATTGCTGGACAGGCTTATGATCTTTGGGCAAATTACTCTCCTTGACTACAATATATATCGATGAAATGTGTCAGTGTTCATATACACACTTGTCAGTTGCATTACCCAGGTGATGAAAATACAAGTTAAGGGATCATCAAAATGAAAAGGGAGAAAATTCACAGTGTCATAGGAAATTAGTACAGGAACCGTCACCATAAACTGGAAATACATGAGGTCGAACCTTTGGTAGGTGTTGATGGAAAAAAAATTCAAAACTCTTAGTGAAATTTAAGTAATTATATCTTTTCATCTCCACTCCAAATTAATTTTACTTAATACTAATGAAAGTAAACACGACAATAATTTAGAATACTTTAAGTGGGAAGGAAATGGTAAAAAGGCTTATCATTTCAATTTAACACATTTTGACAACTCATTTGAATTAAGAACTGCTTTGTTATTGTTTTTGGTCTGCTGAAATAAAAGGACACATTGATTAATTAACTCTATTAAGAGATATTTAAAATATATCAACATTTTGTTTATATCCATTTCAGCATATGCACCATAATGTGCTGAGGAAAAGGCATTGCTCCAAATGATTAGAATAGAAGATCAAAAAAAACAAAAACAAAATAAAACAAAACAAAAGACAAAAATGGTCTTCCCTAATGAAGTAATTATTTTTTAATAAAATAATTTATAAAAAGGTTTGGTTCCTTAATGAAAGCATGAGTCAGTCTTGGATTCAACAGAGAGTATTAGACATGTCATATTCAAGATATATCTATAATCTAAGAGAAATGCAAACTAAGACCCTGGCCGGGTAGCTCAGTGGATTGGAACATTGTCCCATACACCAAAAGGTTGTGGGTTTGATTCTCTGTGGAGGCACATATGGGAGGCAACCAACTTCAGTGTTTCTCTCCCCCTTCTCTCTCTAAAAGCAATGAAAACATAGCCTTAGGCGAGGATTAAAAAATAATAATAATAAAGAAAACTAAGCAAAAATCAGGAGGAAGCCACATGATTTCCAAGAATGGTGTCTTTCACCAAACTAACTCCTAACTGATATTACTGTACTTCCTAAAGGCTAAAAGGGAAAACACATGTTCAGGAGAAGGAGTTAGAAGCTACCAGAATATTCTATAACACACTTAATAGTTAAAAAAATATTTAAAATTCTCTAAGGATTGCTCATTGTTAGTGCTAACAAATTGAGCACTTTCTTATTCTCTATTTTCTTTTTCACAGGTAGACCTTATTCCTAACCACTGGTGAATAATATAATCTCAAAAGAAGACTCACTAGCTCACAAAAATCTGTAGTGCAAATAGAGCTTTACTTATCTATGTACATTCCTTAGGTCTGATACTCAACTCAAAAATAAGGTATGTTTTCATATTTTTTCTCAAGTTGGATATTTGTAACATTACAAATACTACCACTCCAAATCAACAAATTTTAGAATCAAAAATTTTATATTAAAAATTATTTTTTGTAGTAAATATAAAGTAAAAGTTCCAAATCTGCTATTTATACTTTGAAGAAAAAATTGGACCTCAGCTTAATTATGTCTATTTCTAATGCATTTGATCCTTCATAAAACTCACAAAATAGCCTTGACCGGTTTGGCTCAGTGGATAAAGCGTCAGCCTGTGGACTCAAGGGTCCCAGGTTCGATTCCAGTTAAGGGCATGTACCTTGGTTGCGGGCACATCCCTGGCAGGGGGTGTGCAGGAGGCAGCTGATCGATATTTCCCTTTCATCGATGTTTCTGACTCTCTGTCTCTCTCCCTTCCTCTCTGTAAAAAATCAATAAAATATATTTTAAAAACCTCACAAAATATTTTTATAAAGAAGAATTTTACTTTGATACTATATAACTACTTTTCATCACAAATAATAGAGTAATAAAGTTTCTTTTCCTAATTAGTATAAAGATTATCAAAGAGTAATACTTAAAAAATTATAGAAGTATATAATATTCCATAAAAATGACATTCCTGGAAAATAATACTTTACCATACAGCATGGAGATGGTTGATTCTAGCATAACACAAATATTAACAGAAGATATATATCCATATTACCATCACTGGTAATACATGCTCTTATCATATAAATAAATGAGTACAGATAGATACTTAGACAGATAAAATGAAAAATTATGTGTTCTATTTCTCCTATAAACTTCTTACATCACAAGGTTATAGAAACCTTTGATATTACTTGGTATTATTTGTGTTGGTGGTATTAAAAATAATATAACTATTTCAGTAAAACAAAGCACTGGAAAATTTCATGATGTTTTAAAAGGGTCTAATATGGCATCATGATGGACTTTTTTTCAGTCATTACAAGATTAGTACTGCATGTTCTCTTTATTCAAGCAGACCCTATCATAGCTGGAATTTGTATTTGGCAGTATCCAGCTGAAAACTGACTTCCGTTTCCTTGGAAACATGCTGACTAACAGCATTAAAAGACAAAGAACCCAAATGAAACATATAGAAACCAAGCTTCTCTTTGTCTAACTAGTTGAATGGAATATTGCAATCTCAAGTCAAATTAAATTTTATAAAATAATAAATTAATTTTAAAAATGTCTTAAGCTTCTAATAAAGACTTTATTAATTAAATTCAATACTGAATTAAATAAATTCTATTGGATAAAAGTAATTTTAAAGAAAACTATAAAATACTGAATTTAGCAGTAAGACCTACTGATATATGTACTATTTGCTAGATAATGATCTAATATTCTAATAACTAGAAATGTAAGTAATAGGAAGTCAGATAAATTTGAGGAAATATCCATGGCCCTTATATTGCTAATTATCAAGACATAATAAAGACTTTATTTGCAATACACCTTTAACATGCAAGGGGTGATATGGCCTGGTTTAAAAATGTAACCAAACTTAATTTTCTTTAAAATGCTATGATGAAATGACACTTACATTCTTCTGTGAGAAATCATGTTATAATCATTGGGAAGTGATTACAGAGTGTCTCAATAAATATACAATACTAGAGGCCCGGTGCACAAAATTTGTGCATGGGGGGGTGTCCCTCAACCTGGCCTGCACCCTCTCTAATCTGGGACCTCTCAGGAGATGTCTGACTGCTGGTTTAGGCCCAATCCCACAGTCAGACATCCCTCTCAAAATCTGAGACCACTGGCTCCTAACTGCTCACCTGCCTGTCTGTCTGATTACCCCTAACTGCTTCTGCCTGCCAGTCTGAATGCCCCTAACTGCTGCTCTGCTGGCCTGATTGATGCCTAACTGCTACCCTGACAGCCTGATCACTCACAACTGCCATCCCCTGCCAGTCTGATTGTCTCCAACTACCCTTCCATGCCAGGGCCTGATGGCCTACAACTGCCCTCCCCTAATAGCCTAATTTCCCCCAACTGCCCTCCCCTGCCAGCCTGATCACCCCCAACTGCCCTCTTCTGCCAACCTGATTGCCCATAACTGCCCTTCCCTACCATGACCCATCTCCTCCACCAGGACCTGCCTCCTCTGTGTGAGGTGGCAGAGATGCTGGGACTGGCCTCCTCTGAACAGCACAGAGTCACGGGAACCCCCAGGCCTCACCGTGTGGAGTGGCCAATGGGCCCTGCCTCTCCTGTTCATATGGCCATCTTGTGGTGGTCATCTTGTGACAGCCATCTTGTGATGACATCCCTTGAGGTTATTGTGTGAAGATGTTGCACGAGGGCATGACACCACCTCAGCTTTTATTATATGGGTTTACTTAGTATTTGTTGTTTATTATTTGTGAGATATATAATCTTCACCACAACTCTATTTGGTAGAAAGTATTATCACCAATTTGCAGATGAGGCTTTGAGAGTTTAAAATTCTGAAAGTGACATGGTAAGTATTAAAAAATCACATCTGTGCCCAAGAGCCTTAACCTTCACACTCTTAAGCCTTAGAATTTATAAATCTAGAATATAGCAAAAATAAATGTGTGCATGTATTGTGTATAGACCTAGTGTCTTTGGTTAAATAGAATAAGGAAAATGATAAACCCTATGAAAGATAATTATTTGTGGGATACTCTGTGAAGCATTGCTTTGATAATTCTGAAGTTAAATGAAGACAGATGTTCAACTTTATTTTTAAAAATTATATGTTCAATTCAAATTGCAATGAATCTTCAAAATAAAAATGGTATGTGTGCGTCCATACATTTTCTGGAGTCTATTTTTCTTATTTATGCATACTAGAATTATATATATGTAAATCAATTATGAAACCACAAAAAGCATTTCTGAGTTCAGATAAAAGATTGTATCTTATTCCTGCTTTTCAAGAAGAAGCAAAGCTATCATATTCATGTCCTACTCTGTTGCATGCTTTACCTGTGCACCTATTAAATCTTTATATATTCCTCTTTACCACCTAACTACAATCTCTACTTAAACAGGAGAGAGCAAGGCAAGTGAGCATAACAGTTTCAATATAAAATAAATAACATATCACTCTTAATAAGCATTCAATTTATCAGATTATTTTTCCTAAAGTCAGATAATTATCAGTAGAGTGATAAGCCACTGTTGAAGGAGCCCTGTGAATATCTGAAGATAGTGCATTGTGGGTCCTGTAATTTGGGTTGCATAAGCAACTGCAGCAAATGTAGAATGTGTACATGAGAAACATTTCTGAGTTTATGGACACTTGATCAAAGGTGATTTTATTCAATCTAGCAGTGCAACTGCAGAGAGTAATCTCAGAATCTAGAATGCTTATGAAATGTTTATAATCAGTCTATTTCCTCCAAAGCATCACAACTTTTGTCTTCAAGATATGGATAAAAATATATCTGTCCTCCTCAGATACTTATTAGATTGAGTTCTTTGGCAGAGACTGTAACCTTGGAACAGTGGTAAAGAGAGTTCTAAAGCACTAATTGAAACCAGTAAATGTGCATTCCTTTCTGATTTGTTCGTGAGGTTCTCTTCTTAACCAAACCTCAATCAGTTACCGTTTAGAAAACTTTATTCTGTTTACAGGATATCATGACAATTCATTTGACTATCTTCATTCTGAAAACTAGGTAAATATTATAATAAACAATAGTCAAATTATTTTACAAAAATGAAATGCTATGTTTACATTTTATTTCCCTGATATTTATCTTATATTTGGAGAACTATAGTTGATTTTTGTAACCAATTTACAGTGATTAAGTATCAAATTTGTTGTCTTAGAAATTCCTTATTAATTCGCTTAATTATAGGAATAATGTATTCATAAAGACAACATTCTTTAACAATTACTCAGAATCCTAGAATTCTAGTGAGACCAAGAAAGAGGGCCTGATTCCTACCAGGAAAAAAATAAAAACAAAAAACCTGCCATTCTGAAATAGATGTCTCTGAACTTCCACTCATATGTCTTAGAAAAGTGGGACAAAGCCTGTCTTTTACTCACAATTTTGGCAGAAACAAACAAAAAAAAGATGGTGGTCAAACACTCAGGTGGTTATTTCCTCTCAAGAAAACTATCTAATATTTAGGCTGAAAACGTGAAGTGTATGAGTAGTTAATAGTATGCTAGACTACAAAATTTAGGAGTTGACACAGCTATAGTATTAACTATCTTTGTGACTTTAGCCAAATGACTTTAGACAAGCCATTGTAAGCCATGTCTCAGCCACCTTATAATGTAAAATTAGGGATTGGAATGGACAATTTCTAAAGCTGCTTTCAATGCACATAAGAATTCCAGTAGCAAGTCATTTAAGATACACAAAGAAACATATTATTTGCTTTCCTTTTCACATTAATTTTTCTTCCACAGGGAACCAACTGCAAATTCCAGCATCTATAGCAGTCATCAGAAAAACCTTGAAAATAGAAAATAGGAAAGTAATGGCAATCTAAAGCAACATGGCCACCTGACCTGACACTTTGAAGTTCTTTAAAAGGACTTATTGTTATTTTTTAATACAACTCCAGTGCCATTTGTTTTATTTATTTATTTACAGTTTTTAAAGCCTACAGCACACAGTATCCCCCCCAGGCAGTCTCCCATCCAAGTACTAACCAGGCTCGACCTTGCTTAGCTTCCGAGATCAGATGAGATCGGGTGTGTTCAGGGTGGTATGGCCACAGACCAGTGCCCTTTGCTTTATAATGCTAACCTCTTAAGTGTTGGTGAAATAAGAGAAAATGTCTCTTGCTAATGAAAGGTTCTGTGATTTTCAAAGTTAATTTTCAAAACACCTTTTTTCAGCAATCATAAAGAAGCTACCATGTTATCCAAGATAAGAAGAATATATGTGTTCTTCCTTATTTAGGAAGAAATACACACATAAACATTATAATAATTTTGCATTATTTGGCTAACTTGGGATAACAGAGATATACATATAGTATATTTTTCAGGTAACAATGGCATTTAGATATTTGTATGTATTATTTACATATGTAATATACAAATATTATGTATATTATATATAGATATATAGTCAATGAAATACTGAGAAGTAGCATCATACATTATGATGACCTATCTTTCAATTAAACGGTTTTTCTTCTTTTTTTTCTTTTCTTCCATTTCCCAATAGTAAAAATGGTATGAGTATCACTATACATTTACATACCAGTTTTGATACTGATGTTAATGTACTTGATGCAAGACTGTAATTCTCCATGTTCTAAGCTAAGATTACAAGTCTTAAAGTTTGTGGCAAAAATATTTTTCACATATCTACTACTGACAGATATTCCTGGAATAAAAAGTATTCACATTTTAAAGCATATAACACCATAAAATCATATATATTTATAGCATATATGTCACACTTTTCCAATCACCTATAAAGTCATAATCTAGATATGATGTTTTTTCATTTCAAAGATGAAAAATATGAGCAATGATATATTATTACTATGGTACATTTTAACAGTTCAGCTGTGAAGTTCAAAACTCCCATATGGAATATGTGTTTCTGTGGGGTTGGCGGGGGAGGTTGTTGCCAACAAATTTTAAAAACATTCCTTAATTTAAGCTCATATGCAAAATAAAGAACATTGTCTTAAACATTTCAGCCAACCTGACATCTGCTTTGTTCTTCACTATTTCTCTCATACAAATAACTAAAGGCCATTATGATGTCTGAAAAAGGGCAGTACAGAAACCAGGCTGTACTTCATGATTGTGAGAACTCCTTGAAGATTGTTTAGTCCTTGAAAAAGTTATTAGGATTTAATATCCAAAATTAAACTCATACAACTTAACAAAAAGAAGATAACCAATACAGTAAAAATGAGCAAAGGACCTAAATAGACACTTTTCAAAAGTATACATACAGAAGGTAAAGAGACATATGAAAACATGCTCAAAGTCACTAATCATCTAAGAGACACAAATCAAAATGACAATAAGGTATTATCTCACACCTGTCAGAATGGCTATCATCAACAGTTCAGCAAATGACAAGTGCTGGTGAGGATGCAAATAATAAGAAACCCTTGTGCACTGCTGGTGGGACTGCAGACTGTGCAGCCACCATGGAGAACAGTATAGAGTTTCCTCAAGAAATTAAAAATTGGAACTCTCATTTGACCCAGTGATCCCACTTCTAGGAATATATCCCAAGAAATCAGAAACACCATCAGAAAGGATATATGCACCCCTATATTCAAGCAGCACAGTTTACCAATGCTAAGATTTGGAAACAGCCTAAATGCCCATCAGCAGATGAGTAGATTAAAAAGCAGTGGTACATCTACATAATAGAATACTGCTGTAAAAAAGAAAGAACTCTTAGCATTTGCAACAACAGGGATGGAACTGGAAAGCATTATGCTAAGTAGAATAAGCCAGTCAGAGAAAGATAAATATCACATGATCTCACTCATTTGTGGAATATAATGAACAACATAAATTAATGAATAAAATTAGATCCAAAGACATACAAGTATCAATCAGACTATCAAATTTCAGAGGGAAGGCATGGGAAGTTGGGAAGAGGGGAGTGTAAGAGATCAACCAAAGCACTTGTATGCATGCATAAGCATAACAAATGGACACAGACAGTAGGTGGTTGAGGGCATTTGCTGGGGTGGGGGAGGGGCCAGGGAGAGGTCAATGGGGGAAAAAGGAGACATGTATAATACTTTAGACAATAAAAAATTTAAATTAACAAAAGAAAAAGCTATTAAGCACAAGAGAAGTGATATAAATATCTTCATTTTAATATTAAACTAGAGGCCTGATGCACAAAATTCTTGAAGCCACAGTGGCTTATCTCAACTTTTTCCAGAAGGTCATCTGGAAGGACATCCAGAAGGTCATTCAGCTGTCTGGTCTAATTAGCATTTTGTGTTTTTATTATTATATATTATTAAAATAAAAAACATACAAACAGGCTAGCATCACATTGAAATTTGAGGTACAGCACCTCATTTCATTGTTTCTGTTTAGGAACCATGAACTTTGATAGAAATAAAGATTTTATGTCATGAGTAATTATGGCAGCCAGAATCCAGAAGGTAATTTTGCTTCTCAAAAGCAAGTTTCTCTTTGTTTTTGTTTGCTTTGCTTGAACTAGGCATTTGTTTTTGTACTAGGCATTTAAAAATCTACAGAATAGAAAATGAATTGCATACATTGGTTGTGCAGAGTCATATGACTTTATACTTACTGAAGGACTCATATTTAATACTTGATAAAAAATTTAGAATGTAATAAACAAGAACCTGAACATCTTATCAGAATGCTGAGAAATGGATTGGAGTTATTTAAAATATATGTATAACAGCATGCTTTGTCTCCAATTTTGGAGGGATAAAAACATAGTCAGACCTTAAAAAATATATTTAGTACTATTGGGAAGGACTTTATATAAACTCTTTACAATATTTGAACCCCTTTTTCTGTTATGTTGTTCCTATGTATTCCAATTAACTATTGCCCTATCTATTTATATAAAAGCCTAAGCAACCGTCCATCTGTTCTACCTTTCAACTGGTCCACTGGTAGCTATGACATGCACCAGGGGGCAGATACTCAATGCACACGCATGGAAACATGCAACAGACTGTTGAATCTCAGAGGGAAGGGAAGAGAGAGAAGGGTGGGAAGAGATTAACCAAAGATCTTACATGAGGTCAGGTGCACAGATTCGTGCACCAGTGGGGTCCCTTGGCCTAGCCTGTGGGGATTGGGCTGAAACCGGCAGTCCCACATCCCCTGAGGGGTCCTGGGTTGCGAGAGGGTGCAGGCCAGGCTGAGGGACCCCACTGGTAAATGAATCCCTGCACTGGGCCTCTAGTCTTCAAATAATAAAAATCCTCTGAACTCTCTTTTTCCCTCTGCATTAGCTGTGATAAAAATATCTCTAAAATGAATTAGAGTGAAACCAACCAGTCACTTTCCACAAATGTTCATCATAGTAGATTGCATAATTTAATCATTATATGCCATATATACATCCAATCCCATAATGTTGAATAAAACAACTTAAATCATGTGACAAATATTTGACATGAGCTACTTATATTGCCCCTAAAAATTTTATATGTTCATTATACTCAATGTGAAAGTTTTGTTATTGATTTTGTCACTATACCTTGTCACTGATTCAATAATATTCTTCAATTATCAAGAGAAATGCTATTTAGCTAAAAGCAGTGCAATTTTGAATTAGTAAAATCTATGAATTACATAGTATATTAAAGAAATATTTTCCAGGAATGAAAGAAGAAAACACATTTACTATTCAAAGGCTACTTAAACAATGCTACAGACATTGTAAGAAAACCTTCTACCAATAATTTTTAATTTCTATTTCCAACAATCATGCTGATGTCATCCATAGTTTAGAAATGAGGGGATGAACTCAGAGAAATTAGATAAGATCACTCAGCTGGCATGGAGTGGAATCAGAATTTGCATCCAGGATTTTATGTTCCCAGTAGATCAAACATTATGTTCTATCCCATGTTGCAACATCCAGACTCTCATAAATGTTCCCTTTCATAGTGCATCTTTCAGGTGATCGGAATATCAAGGATCTTTCATAAGAGAAGAGAAGAATATTTCACATGAGAAAACAAAACAAAATACTGAGACATTTAAGTCCTTTATGGTAAAGTGCTATTTTAAGTGGTTCTCAGCAGACATCAATCACTGACTCTTTGATTTGCACTTCCCAATCACCAAAACTATGAGAAAATAAATTTCTGTTTTTTAAATTATCTAGTCCCTGGTATTTTGGTATGGCAACTAGAGCAAACTAACACACACACACACACACACACACACACACACACACACACACACACACCAATGAATTCAGGGCCACTAAGGGGACAGCTGAGAGCATGGCAGGTATCAGAGTTCCAGGGAAAAATATTTCTTCACTGAGGTTCTCAGTGGAGCTTTGGAGTCTGGAACTTCCTCTGAGTAACTAGACTATTTCATATGTTTTCTTTGTCATATTTCTTTCACAGGATTTCTTAACCATAAAGAAGAATAAGAAGCAGTCTTGGATATAAGAGATGATGATACTGAGGTCAGAGAACAGCATACAGCGAGTTAGACTGAGAAATAAATTGCTTATGTCCTAACTGTAGTTGTGGTCCATTTGTATATATTTTAAAAGAAATTATATTGTTCTCACATGCATCCAACTAACTAATTATATGCAAACAATAAGAATCAAGCTTCTGCCAAAAGAATTAGCTCCGTAGCCCATAGCAACTTACTTTAGTAGGACAAATGTATTCACTAACATTCAAAACACTTAAGTGTATTTTTTCCTAAATTAAATATGTATAACTAGTTTTCCAAAGGGACAACTGAAGAGATAAAGAGAGAAGACCAGTGACCCTAGGCAAATTACTTGATTCTTCTCAGTGGAAAAGTAACAAAGTTTTATTTTAGGAGTTGAAATTTGTAAAAAAATAAATAGTTTTTTAAAGCTGCATTGCTACCATGAGACACAAAGAGGCTTATACAAAGTTGTTTTTAAAATAGAAAGTGTTCAGATATAAGGGATTTCTCTGGAGTACACATGGGTTGGAGTAGACATCCAAGAGTAAAATTAAAAGAGTCAGCTGAAATGAATAATACTGTTTGGAATCATTTTCTGGCCAACTGTGGAAGTTTAAAATGTATGTAACGTTAGCACACATTCAAAAGTAAAGTATTCCTTAGAGTTAAACATGATTAAAGTATGGAATAAAATAGAGACAAGAAAACAATCTGGGTTTTAGAATGCTTTTTTGGAATCATTGCCAACAGGTTCAAAACTCTCATTTAACTGTGTGTTTTAAATATGAATATCTAGTTTGTTTATTTGTGGGTTTTTTTTGTGTTTTTTTTTACAGATCAGACATGTTCATGTTGCAAACTTCTATGTAAATTTATTTATCTAATAAAGCACTTTGCTGTATCTGCCTTTTTTGGCCATTTCTCCAGATGAGAAAGCCAGAGGACATGGTGAGAAGGGAGAGACTGTCCCGATGTCTGTACGAAAACAACGGAAGTGGGATGAAGATGAGGTGGGGCCTGTTTTAAACTTCTGCACTCCTTTTGTCTTCTGTCCACATGCTTTAATTGTTCTCTCTCTCAGAAAAGTACCTGAAGCAAATATGCTGAGTCTCCAACGTGTGTTTATGTGTACAACTATATTTATGTCCCCTTTTAGAAAATATGTCTTTAATAAGAGAATAGAATCACACAATATTGCCAATACAGGAAACTAAATTATTTCATATAAAAATTAATCCATAGCGATAAATTAGAAGTTTATTGCATTGTAAGAGTTTTTCTACAGAAAATGATTACAAATTATATGCTTTCTTTTAAAAAGTCTGATCAAAGACATAGAAAATAACATTAACATCTATTTATAGTGTCCTTTTACTGAAGAGTTCAAAAAGCCTTATTTTATATTAGTTCATTCAAGCTAATAGAATTTTTATTGCATTTTTCCCTCTGGAATAAAAAAAAATACTGAAAATCATTAAGGTGGAGTGGTTTCTTTTTTATGTGTTTATAAGTCATCTGAAATTATGTATAATAACATAAGGTCTTAACTTCAGTGTTTAGACTGAATTTCAAAGGAGAATTGTATTCTTCAAACTTAATTTACACCAGTATTTCCCAAAATATGTTCCATGAAAAACTAGTGTAGTTTTTTACATGACGGTCTCAACAAAGTTAGACAGGCATCCTACATCACAAATTTTCAATGTGTCTGATTTAATAATATGCTTCAAGAATATCCAATAGTGTGGCATATGATGCAACCTTGTAAAAATTGTCTCCTGATTTTCTTTCCTTTTTGCCCCAAAGAATCTGAAGTGATTACTGTGTGAGAAACCACTTTGTGAATGTAACTAGTCTTTCATAATTGTGAATTTAGAAGTGATTGTAATAACATTGCCATGACAATTTTCAGTGTAAAAATATAAAAAGGAAGGTTATTAAAAAAATAAAACACTGTGATGTTTAAATCAAGTTGGTTATATAAATTTTCAAGTGCATATTTTCTCGTTCTGCCCCTTTAAATTCTAAAAGTCATGTCATCCCATCAACAATGAGCACCTTAGTGGCAGGTATTACCCTCTTCCATCATTGTTCGCTAGAATAACACAATAGTTTGATTTTATATGAGAATATCAGCTAATAAGGGCAAAATACAACATAGAATCAGAAAACCATCATTTTACAATCTTTAGCAAAACTTGTGATTCAGACGAAAAGCATCAATTATTGTTAAAACCACTGTAAAGGGTTAATGAATGTGATTTGTGCTGGTTACTGCTATTTCTGATTCTGCTCTGCTTAAATAGCAGCAATGCTTTTCCCTGTCTCCTTGCAGTTAGGCATAGCTTTGTGACCCTCTTTATCCAACTATGTATGAATAGAAGGAAGATGTGTCACTTCCAGGCACAAAGATCTAGGAGCCACTGCATATTTGCCCATTTCAATCTTTCCCCACTTTGGTAATTGTAAAGGGTGGATATGGAGATGTAATGCAGAGTCAGTATACATTGGGAAAATGCAGGCTTTAAATTAATAAGACATACTTTTTGTCAGTTTAAGCCACAGTGATTTTGAAATTCTTGTTACTGCAGTGTAACCTCTCTTTTCATGAGTATTATAATGTGGAATTGAGCACTCTAGTATGGTAAAGTAACATCATAGATAAGATTTTCTGGCAATGAGGGAAAATGTAACTGTACAATGGAGAGGTCATTATTATCCTCATTAAGTATTCAATCTTGGAAGTACTAATGATGTAGCAACTATGTAAGACATGCCTCTGATGGAATGCAATATGATATATACATGCTGTATTCTGGCAACAACAACAAAAAAAGCAGCTTACTCTTAAGGGATGATCAGGTCTTTAAATTTAATTTTCAGTTGACAGGATAACCAGAGGATAGAGGCATATGCTAAATGACAAATCCAGAAGGAAACACTAATGACCAGTTGACCTATTCTTCCTGCCATATCAGTGTTATGTGGGAAAAAAAAAAAAAAACACATGAAGAGGCTTAACCAAATGCAATGTGTAGTCCAATATTAAATCCAGTTTTAGCCAAAGGAGCTGTAGAGGGTATATGAAAGATAATTAAGAACATTTGAACATGAAGTAGACATCAGCTAATATTAAAGGGTTGTTAGGAATCTTGTTATATGTGATGTTATTTTGAGTAATTAGAAACAAGTTACTTTTTTTGGTTTGTTTTAAATACTTTTTATTGATGTCAAAGAGAAAGAAAGAGTGAGAAAGAATAGAAACATCAGTGATGGGAGAGAATTATTGATTGGCTGACTCCTGTATGCCCACACTGGGGATCAAGCCCACAACCCAGACATATGCTCTGATTGAAAATGGAACTGTGGCTTCCTGGTTCATAGGTCCATGCTCAACCACTGAACCATGCTTGCTGGGCAGGAACAAGTTCTTATTTTAAAAAATATATTAATTCTGAAGTACTTAGTAGTCTCTTACTTATAAATATGCAAACATGAAAAATAAGTCTATAAGTGTCTAATACAAGTTTAATACATGGCAATGGTATCGTTTTAAAATTCTGAACATAAAAATGTGAAATGAAGTCAAACAAAGTTGAAAAAGATTAAAACATGTTTGACACATATTTTAATGATATATGAATTATTTTAAAATTAGACTTCCAATGTAAGATTCTATAAATTTAGCACATGTTATTTACAGTGGTTTCTCTGTATCACATCCTTCTCCTGTTTTCTTTCTTTAATCATTATCAGACCATTGAGCCATTTGCTAGTCAGCTCTACTGTTTGATGCTGTTTACTGCCAAATGAAAATCAATATGATAACCCATCATTATTCCAAATAATGTAAGCATTGATTTTGAAATTTCCCATTTCATTGGTTTTGGAATGCTTCTCATACTGCCTTGGGTACTTCCTTTCTTTTACAAACAATATGATACATCACGAGGTCCTATTTAATCAACTAAAGCTACCCTTCAGTATGATTTATACCATCATTAGTCTTGCTTTCTGATTTTCAATGACATAACCTCCTTCCTTTTCCTAAAACAAGTTGTGTTCCCACTTTCCTCAGAGACTTTAGTTAAATCTTTTCCCTACTTAACTAGAAAATTCTTACACATTAGATAAAATACTCAAACATCACTTTTCCAGGAAAAATTTCCTAGATACCCCCAACTAGGTCAGTACTCCCCACACCTATAGTTGCATTCTAATAGTACTCTATATTTTCTCTAAGAGAATTAGCATAGTTTGCATTTACAACTATATTTTTATGATATCTACCTCCCATAGACTCCATTCCATGAGGGTCATTATTCTTTTGTTTATCGCTGCATCTTTTCAACTAAAACAGTGCCAGGCACCTAGAATGTTGTTTATTAAGATTTGCCTATTGGGTATTTTGAGGTTTCACATGTAAGGCAGAATGATAAAGTAAAACAATGGGCAAATACAGGTTCTTATATTGTTCACTTCTATATTTCTGGATATATATAGATATTGAGTAGACATTTTGGTAAAAATGAATGGGGTTGGAATTTTGTCTAAGCCCTATTTCAGCTACATACCTGCTGTAATCTTATCTTCACTTCTGTGGACAGCAAGTAATTCTATCTAATAAAAGAATAATATGCAAATTAACCATCACTCTGAGACAAAGATGGCGGTAGCTGGGACAAGACACTTGTGTCATTGCCATGGTGATGAGAAAGACATTCTGCCCCAGCCAGCTGGAAGAGGGCCTCTGGGCCTGCTTGGTTGCTGCTGCTGCTGCTGGGGTGGAGGAGCTGTAACACAAGCCCTCAGGTGGCCCAGCACCCAGCAGCTCCAAGCCCTGCCTCTGCGCTGAGGCCACTGGGGTCGCTGGGGTCAGAAGAGCAGAGACATAGCTTACAGGGGCCCAGCACCCAGCAGCTCCAACTCCTGCCAGGCACCCCAGTGGGACTTCCACCCTGATCCAGGACACCCTTCAGAGCAAACCAGCCAGCCCCCACCCATGCGCCAGGCCTCTATTCTATATAATAAAAGGGTAATATGCAAATTGACCCTAATAGCAGAACCACTGGGAATGACTGGTCATTATGAAACATACTGACCACCAGAGGGCAGATGCTCAATGCAGGAGCTGCTCCCTGGTGGTCAGTGTGCTCCCACAAGGGGAGCTCTGCTCAGCCACAAGCGAGGCTGCCAGCTGGCAGCACAGGCAGTGGTGGTGGGAGCCTCTCCAGTCTCCTCAGCAGCGCTAAGGATGTCTGACTGCAGCTTAGGCCTGCTCCCCACTGGCAAGTGGACACCCCCTGAGGCTCCCCGGGCTGCCAGAGTGATGTCTGGTTTCTAGCTTAGGCCAATCCCCCAGGGAGCAGGCCTAAGCTAGCAGGTGGACATCTCCCGAGTGGTCCCAGATTGCTAGAGGACACAGGCAGGGCTGAGGGACCCCCCTGAGTGCACAAATTTTTGTGCACCAGGCCTCTAGTTATCTATAAAATTAGTTATTGAAATGATGACTTTTAAAAATATTTTCAGCAAAAAACAACAACACTTTGAAAACTAGGGTATTCAATTATTTACTTTGATATTGCTATTACATTTGATGCTAATGATAGAATATCCTTCTGAGAACAAATTAACAGAATTGGATGAAGCAAATATTTATCAGACAAACATATTGCTTTTAATTCCAATAAGTATCTTAACAAGGCTTTTGTGGAATTTGAATAGCTATTTTTATACATTTATATGGAAGAACTAAGGGCAAGGAGTACATTCAAGATCGACTTATAGGGGAATTGAGTAGGAACCATGAACTACCATATAGAAGATCTTATTTTAAATACATATACTAAAACAGTATTTTGTTTGTATACTGATGTATAAACTGACTGAAGAATAAAATCGAAAACCTAGAAACAAACACATACATATATAGATATATGACAGAGTTTTATTTTATGTCATTAAAATAAAGCAGAACCACTGGGAATGACTGGTCACTATGAAACACACTGACCACCAGAGGCCAGAGGGAAGACTGGATTTCTCAATAAATTAGGTAGAAAACTAGAAACTTCATCTCTAAATAAATCATCATCATAATCATGATCATAATCATCATAGTATATTAAAAATTTAAATGTTAAAGTAAAATGTAAATATTTGTAAAATAGTACAATAATATCTTTCCAGGGTATGAAATAATTTTGTAAAACCTTAAAATCACTAAACATAAAGAAAGGTATTACTAACCTAGACTGTGCTGAAATGAAGAATAGTTCATAAAAAAATAAAAAAAAAAATAAAAAAAAATTCAAAATCTGGAAGAAGGTATTTGCAACACATGTACTCACAAGTTAATAGCCAGGATAAATAAATATCTCCCATTGATAATTTTTAGAGAGAGTAGAGGGGAAGTAGGAGGAAGAGAGAGAGAGAAACATCGGTATGAAAGAGACACATCTATTGGTTGCCTCCTGCAAGCACCTTAACTGAGGGCAAGGTATCTGCCTTTGACCTGAATCATGGCTGATGCTCTAACCACTGAGAAACAGGCCAAAACTGTCTTGTTCCATTTTTAATGACATCTATTATTAACAAGTAATCTGGCATCTGAATCATGAGAAAGAAGTGTACTTTTCATACTTATGTATCTGTCACAAAGCTATCTAAATGTTGGAGACTGACAGTGCATTTTTATCATATTTTTAGTTAGGGTATATGTTTTGATGAACTAAATAATTATATGCCATAAATCTGCCTATATTCTTACTCTTGTTCAGTTTCCCCAAATGATCTTTTGTCTACCCGTGTTTCTTAAAAATAGTCACATAATTTAGTTTGAAAGTAAAATACTTTAATTTACATGTAAAAGCAACTATATAAAAAGCTTGGATTCTAATAACCAGTTTTTAGAGGAGTTGAACATGTTGCCAGTTGAGAGAATATAGCCATCTTGTGACAGCTCTTAAAACTTAAGACACATGATCCCTAGGCATGGCGACTATATTCGCCAAACCAACTTGGATCCAAAACCTGTTGATTTCATAACCAACTCACTGAAATCAGGATAATCTCCTGGCAGTGACAGTTTGATTATCCCCAGGTGACTCTGAATGATATGAATGAACTGGATGATGAACCATCTCAGTAAGAGTACCCAAATCTTTTATCTGGCTCTTTGCTGTAGAAGTAAATGGTAAGAAAAGGTACAAGAATCACAGAATGTATCTTTCCTTTCCATTGCCCTGAAATTCATTACTTGAATCAGATACATGTCCCTATGCCATATAAGTTGGTTGACATTTATGAGCTTTGACTAATATTTTTAAATAGATTTCCTATATTTAGATAAAATGTCTTATGATTTAAGGTAATAATGAATTATATACTAATTATATAAAGGCTTTGTTTATTATACATTTTACAAACTTTTTTCATGTTTGTCATGTGTTCTTAAGTTGTTTGATACATATCACTGTTTTCTCAATGTCACATATTATTCCAATGTGACGCATTTCTTTTAAACAAATAAAAATGTAATATCTTTATAGGTTCCTAAATATCCACGCCTAATATTTCAATCCCTGAATCCATGACGTATTATTACTAATATGTGAAGCACTTAAATGAAAATGTATTTTTAATCACTAAATTGAATTCTGATATTTTTACTTTGCCCTACATATGACAAGAAGAAATTTTGGGTTTTATAGAAACTCTTATAACCTATTACTGAAACAAGGTTTATAGAGTTATATTTTATAGACCGATCATGTATCAAATACAAACAACTTTTAGACTGAGAGATGAGAAATCAAATTGTAGCATGAATAAATGCTGATAGCCAAAATGAAAGTTATTTAGAGTACATGGTGTCTCAATATCTCTGTGCTTATTTTATCTCAAGGACAATCATGCAGTATTGGTTAAAATACTGTAGATCAAGGTTTGAAATAGAGAAATAGTGATAAGTCTAAATTATATAATTACCACTTGGTCAGTAAACAGAATCATTTAAGCATGAAGTCCTTGGGTAAGTGATAAAATAAGACATTTAAATATCCTACTATACAGAGAGGCATGCATTTAGATGTTTCTCACATTGACAAGAATATCATCCCTTTAAAGGTGGGAAGGATATATGTATGTTTTTAAAATAGTTTGTATTTTTAACAGTGTCTCGTATTTTCACATTTTGAATGTAAGTTATTATCCAAAATATTAGATTTTTTTTAGTGACTTCAGTTGAATTTACAGAGCTCCTCACAGTGGGCTTTTTTAAATCAGTGATTCCTTTAAAGTTTTAAGGATCAACCACCGCCTTAAAAGTAGAGGCTTATAACTGATGAACATTTTAGACCCAGATTGGGCAACAGGTCTATCGAATGTCAAATCCAATCAATTCTTTGTGGCTGTCTACAGTGACAGATGGTGAATGAGTCTAGTCTCAGTGTGAATATGGTAATTACCTAAGAGGGAGGAAAAAGATTTGATTCCTGAATACAGTGAGTTGTCTAATATTAAATCCATTTAATGCTTATAGGATGAAGTGAAATTGGGAGTAAATACAGTAATCAAACTCATGCTATAAATATTTCACTCTTTTTTCCCCCATCTCCTGTTCCCTTTCAGATGGATAGAATGACTGGACATAGCAAGGTACATAGCAACATATGAACAGAAATTCCTCCATTGTTTAGCACTGTTTTTTCCTTTTCCAAAATACTGATTCTTATTTGTGGACAAAAACATTGTTATAATTGCTAGCAGATATGGTGGTTGTCTCTGAAACACTACTGCTACTCTACAATTTATACTATTTTGCACCAGCCATATATTATGAATGGGATTGACTCCAGTTCCAAGGGAAAGAAAGCTTGAACTAATTAGGCTAACTTTAACTCCTTTCCCACAGTGATCAGTTAAGGTAAACCAGGTGTAATCTAATTAACATGGCTATTTCCCTGGTCACAAGAATGATACCAATTAAGCTTGAGACCAATTCAGAATAATAAGAAGGGGTGCTCATTTTGCTGGGGATTTCTAGATCTCAGCATCAACTCTCTTTGTTTTGATGGAATTATACACAGATGTCCTTCCAGGATCCCCTGGCAATATTTTTCCATTGTGGAGGCATTCCACTGGTTACAAGTCCAACTGGGAGGAGGGCAGAACTGAGGGAATTATAGGCAAGTGTTTTTATGGGCAGTGAATTATGGGCAAGTGAATTATGGGCAGTGTTTGAGCCACTCTGGGGAATGACTCTTCTAGAGTTTTCAGTTACATGAGTGACATAGAATTCCTTAGTTTTTATTAAACAAGTTTGCATGTTGATTTTTAATAAATAGCAAAAACATTCCAACTAATTTGCATTTATTTCATGTCTGAAGGAAATATCTTCCTTGCTTTCTAAAAAGTGATATATTTTTATTTTATTGATTTCAGAGAGGAAGGAAGAAGGGGAGAGAGAGAGAGAGAGAGAGAGAGAGAGAGAGAGAGAGAGAGAGAGAATAATGAGAGGGAATCACTGATCAGCTGCCTCTTGTGCACCCCCATTGGAGATTGAGCCCACAACCCCAACTGGGAGTGGATCTGGATCTGCAACCTCCTGCTTCATATGTCGATGCTCAGCCACTGAGACTCACTGGCCAAGCAGAGCTCTTTCTCTTGATGAGTTGGATGACATAATTGAAAGGAGGGGCACCTCGTGGAAATAGGACCATAGCTGTCTAATGACTATTCACCCTACTAACTACAGATACGAGTTTTTCTTACAGACCCTGGGAAACTGGAGGATGTGCTGCAAGAAGAAAAAACAGCTGTAAAAAGATGAGAGACTGTGGGAAGATGGGTCCATTGCTCAGAAAATAAAATACATTTTGAGATGAGACAAAGGGCATTATGCACTTTGATTTGGTGCTGTGCCTGGACTCTGAGCCCCTCTGAGAGTTCATCTCAGGAATGCTGCCCATTGAAGTGGCCAGAACTGGGTTTTAACATCATTGAAATTAACTAACTTGTTACTGGACTTCAAGATCTTGGAAGGAGACACACAGACCATGGACCCTGCCGCCATTTTCCTGGCCCGCCTCCCGCCCCTGCATGCACCCTTTCTTCCTTATCTCCCTATCATCTGCAGGCTAGTAGAAGGTGGGAGATCATGTTTTCAGGGTGACCTACTGCTCTCCCTATGCAATCTGCATTATTTGAATAAACACTCATACATGAATTAACCCTACCTCTGTTTAATTTGGCTTAAGTAATGACAGGCGACCTCAGACCCATTTTATCTGGTTTTGTAATTATGATTGTTCATTACTGTTTTATTTCCAAATGCAAAAATGTCACTATTTGAACCTTCACTAAGTGGTTTTAGGACACTTTAATTTCAAGTGTAATGAGGTTAAGTAGACATTTGTAAATAAATCTTAATTTAGTGTAAATAAATATTGCTTTTCTAGTACATTTCAAACAAGTTTTTCTTTGATTTCTTGATCAGTTACTAAAATTCAATTTAATATCATAAAACTATTCATATTTTTGGAATACATTGGTTCTATCCTAAAATACCATTTTAATGTGAGCTTTTCAAGAGAGACATTGCATAATTCAAATGTTGACTATAATAGATGTTTTTAAAAATATGCAATTTTGAATAGTTTTTATGTCACTCTGATAGCGGCAAAATATATAGGTCCAAAGATTTTTTTAAAGTATTGACATTCAGGTTTTTCTGGAAAAGAATACACACACACACATCTATATATCTATATCTATATCTATATCTATATCTATATCTATACCTATATCTAATCTATACTATCTATTATTTAGGGCTTTCTAAAGAGTAAATAATTCTGAGAGTGATTAACACTGAAATTTTGTATCATGGATTAGTTTATGCCACATGACATGTGTGTGTCTGGGTGTGTGTGTGTGTATTTAAGGTGAACTTTTTTATATTCAATTATATTCACTCATATTCACTCATGAGGGCTGTGCATACAGTCCCCAGGGCATTCCAGCAGCATGATCAAAGTCCATTACAACAGTCTCCAAAAGACTCCTGGACTTTTCTGGTTTGTTGTGTTATAGTATATATTTTTAAATAACTGGCCATTGTCTGGGGCATTTAAATCTTTTTCATTATTAAGAGTTTTTGTTTGAAGAGCATGTTTTTGGAAAAACATTTGACCTGCCTACCTGGAGCTAATCTGTTATCCATTAACTATTCTGCTTTCTGACTCCATACTTCTATCACACCTGAGACTATCTGAGAATGGTCTGAAAAGACAAAGAATCTCTTGTTTGAAATGAGAAAAAAATTTAGGGGTTAACATTTAAGTTAACTTTCAAAATATTGAAAGATCCCTGAAATAAAAATGACATATCTAGAGCACAAAAATTTCACTTAACCCCAAAAATGTCTTTTATAGGATGAGGCTACTGCTTTGTGACTTAGATATGAGTGCTTCCTGAAGCAGGTTGACTGTTTGTAAAACATTGTCATATTATATATAGGTGATCATAGAGCTTCCAATTCTGATATAATACTAGGAGCCAGGCGCATGAAATCACATGGCCTGCCCACCCACCTGCCACCCTGCCTTGACACCCAAACCTCTCCATGCAGAACTCCAGTGTGCCTGGCCCAGACCTCCTCCCCGCCAACCCTCTGGCCTTCTATGGACACTTCAAGCCCCACCCTCAGTCCTTTAAGTCTCCTCGGGATGGTCCTGCCTCCGGGACCTTCACCACCCACCGCCTACCGTGCTGTGCTCCTTCCTCAGGCAGGTGAGTGCCAGGGAGCTCTGAGTGTGAGCGGTGGGTGGCGAAGGACTGGTGAGAGGGGCACTATGTGCTCTAATCCCTACCTTCCTGGGCATGGGGCTCATCCTGGCACCTCCCAGCTTCCACCTGGTCTCCGGGAGCAATGCCCCATTGTGCATGCGCAGGCAGCCTCCTCCTTAGCGGTGGTGACTGTGACACCCTTAGGACCAATTAGCATATTACCTCTCTGTATATATAGATAATATTTATATTCTGTAACACACACATGTTAAAATGTCTTTATCAAATATAAGAGAAAAATGTATGCTCAGAGAAAAATAATCTTTCTACTTATTCCTATCTTATCATGCAATAATAACTGTTATAGCATGTTGTAGCAAAATGGCTACTGTGATGATTAACTTCTCTAAAACCGAGTGTCAAACTTGGACAATCTTATATTGTGTAATAATCCACTTTTGAGTAAAAAAAAAACCATCACGAACAGTAACGAAAGAAACTGGTAGTATAAGGCATGCCTTTAGAAAGTATATTTGTGGAGTGTAATGAAAAACAATAATCCAAATCTCTCCAGGCATTTTCTCTCCAGAAAATATAGTCAGCACTATCTCCAATTTTAGTAAATGAAGATATTGAGTTTAATTATACATTTATGAAGAAAATACACACCTATAATATTTTCTTTTTAAAGTTTGGAGGTTGGTTTTAATATCCCATTATCTCCCCTGAGTAATTTTAACCAACAGTCTTTATTACAAAGAACAAACTCTGCATTACAAATACATGTTTGGGATATTTTCTAGTTTAACTCATGTCATAAACACATAGAGTGTAGATCTTTAGAGAGACATTTTGCATTGAGTAACAATAATTTGATACAGCAAAAGAAAATTCAAGAGTGTTTTTAACAATAAAAAGTTTTAAATCCAGAGTTTAAGAATAACCTCAAATGTACACATATATAAGATTAAAGAATATCATTGCAATTGCTTTGCTAAATAGAGTACTTGAAAGATACCCAGATTTGCTCGCTCAGAATAGAAATTATAGCCAGTTTTTCTAATCATGTAAAGACTGCACAAGAAATTCTATTAGCTCATTAATACAACATGCCTTTGAAATTCAGAAAACTCAATAAAATATATTTGGTCTTTTCTCTTTTGTTCTTTACTTATATAAGGCTTCTGAGCTGTATTTCTAAGCTATACCTTAGAATGATATCTTAAGAGAAATAAAAATATTCTACATTTTAGTTGCCTTTTTATTCTGTATTTATAGAATGAGTACAATGATTTGTTTTCTGTAAATATGCTCTAGGAATCTTAATATTACAACAACTAGTACAAATGTATTTTAATAATGACATTTAAAATAATTTCAGATTTATATTTCACAAGTCATGTGTTTAAAATAGTATTATAGCAGAATATGACTCTATTAATCAAAGTGATCCTGGTTAATCATCTCTAAAGAGCGACTGTGAGTCAAATGCAATTAATATTAACTGAAATGGTTAAAATTAGAATTATTTAAATGTTTTTTTATCTTTGAAGACACTACCATTGTTCTCTATTTAAACCACTCCATAAATGAGTTAACATTTATAGCTATAAGTAAGAGGAGTTATAACTACACTACTAAGTACAAACTATATAAGATTTACTAATCTTGATTTCTAGGTTTACACAAATACAGTTTTCTGCAATTTGATCTCATTGTGACACTTTCTCCATATATATAATGTGAATAAGTACCATGCTATTCTTACTATTTTCGAAATGGGATAATGTAATATCCAAAGAATTTTAGTAAAGTACCTCTCTTATGACATTACATAAGAAAAGGAAGAAATTTATATCCATTTAAGAAAAATGTTTTCCAAAAATCCTATTTAATCTAATAAAAGAGTAATGTGCAAATTGGCCCTCACTCTGTTACACCTAAGCCACGCTCACCAGCCAAGCCATGCCCACCAGTCAATCAGATCAGCTGCATGCAAATTAACCCAGGAAAGATGGTGGCCAGCAGCCACAAGCTAGAGCAAACAGGAGACTTCCGTTGCGCCAGCGATGGAGAAAACTGCCTGTCTAGGCTGGCTGGGCCTCTGCTTAAGGCAACAACATTTCTATTATAGAAGCCATGGAACTGAAGCAAACAGGAGGCTTCATTGCCTGCCTAGGCCTTGGCTCAAGGCAATAAAGTTTCAATTATAGAAGATAAATAAACCCCAGAAACCTGATTCCAGCTAGCCTCGCTGGGACGTTGGATCAATGGGAGCTGTGGACAGCCTGAAAACGGCCCTCAGCTCCTCACCCAGGCTCGTCACACCCCCATGGGGTGAGCGTTCCTTGTGGGGGGCTTGAAAAGCCTGAAAACAGCCATCAGCCCTTCACCCAGGCTGGCCAGGCATGCCAGCAGGTGGACATCCCCCGAGGGGTCCCAGACTATGAGAGGGCACAGGCTGGGCTGAGGGACCCCCTCCCCCTGAGTGCACAAATTTTTGTGCACCAGGCCCCTATTACTACATAAAAGCATAATGCCTGACCAGTGATTCTCAGTGGTTGAGCATCGACCCATGAACCAGGAGGTCACTATTGGATTCCCAGTCAGGCCACATGCCCAGACTGGGGACTCTATCCTTAGCTCTCACTATTGATGTTTCTATTTCTCTCTCCACATCCCTTCCTCTCTCTGAAATCAATAAAAACATATTTTAAGAAATATATTAATATAACATAAAATTCACAATCAGATATCCTATTTTAGGCTGAGACTTTCTTTAATTAATATCTTACTAGAACAGGTATACTTGGTCTTAGGAATTGTGCATACATAGGGGATGATTACACTGGGACAAGACACCATGAACAATGCTTACTTGTCACATTTTTTCCCAAAGGGGAAAAAAATGGTAGTTTTCCGACAGACTCAATTTCACTGTTGTCTTAATAATACTTTAACTGCCACTCAGAGTTTTAATATTACTAGGAAGAAAAATGTTCCTCAGATTGCTTCAAACACTGGCACAAATGTCTCAGTGAACATCAGGAATGCAATATAGAGAACTGTGCAGGAATAATGGAATATTGGATTAAAGAATTCATCAATTACAATATGATCTGTTGTTTTCAATCTTTTGCATACTAAGCATTTCAGAGATTGGATGTAAGGAGGTGGAAAACGAGTACCATCTCCTATATTTCTTTAACAATACATTTAAAAAGAAAGAATATTTTTTGAGTCATTAAACACAAGTGACTATTGTTAACCCTGTAGAAAATTCATGCTTTAGTATTTAATGCTGACTCAAAACTGACAGACTCTAATGCCTTTTTTTTTTCTTGTAGAAAACAGTCAAAAGAAATTTTTCTATGGATAGTAAAGATATTATGTAAGAGCTACAAGTAATTGAAGCAATCATTTTAATGTATTTTTTTGCTTTTTAAAATATTATGTTGTAAAATGTTAAATATTCTTTCTGAAATATATAAGAATTTGAAAAATCAATTTGCAAGAAATCATGTTATCAAATGATTACTGAAGATTCCCTCTTTCTAGTACAGCAGGTAAGGAGTTAGAAGTCACAGAGAGTAAAAAGAAGCACAATCTAAAAGAAAATAGATCATTCTTCTTAGGTCCATCAGAGAAGTGAGGTCACAGGGCAAACTACTACCCCCAAAACTGGATAGACAGGTAGAGAGAGAGCATAACAATTTATTGAGGAGGCTATTTGGGACAACACTGAGAGTTAAAATATCCAGGGGACCCAATCATCTGAGGAACCCCGACTTTTGTGAGCTTTATCTCCAGGAGCTCTACCAGGTTCTCACAGTGAATATCAGAGAAAAAGTCTCTTATGCTCCCCATACAGAGGAGGAAGAAAAGGAGCCATTTTAAATATTCCAGAGCTTTCTGTTCTTAACAAAGCCTGGAGGCACTATTTAATAGCACCTAAACAGCTGGGTATTTATCAGTCTACTTGACTTAATTAAAGGGGAGTACCCAACTCCAGCATGGGTGAGGAAAGAGAAATGCACAACTTCCAGCTCCCTCCAGCCATCATATACCCAAGAGAGAGTAAAAACAAAAACAAGAATTGCGAAGCACTAGCGAAATTCACAGCATAGGGCACAGGCTCACCAAAAGGCTGAGATCTAACCATAGAACTATAAAATACTTCCCCACCCCCACACCTTACCATGACATTACTAAAGGCCAATTTACAGCAGATGCTTTTACCCATATGATATATCTGGCTATCAAAAAACAAAATATCAAACAAAAAACAAAACAAACAAAACAACACACACACAGGCATACCTAAAGAGAAAAAAAAAAAATCAAGATACTGAACAAGCATCAGACCAGATATGACAGGAATGTTGGAATTACCAGACTGGGAATTTAAAACAACTATGATTAACAGGCTATGGGCTCTAATGGATAAAGTAGACAAGCATGCAAGAACAGATGGGCATTTTAAGAAAAACTACATGTACGAACATTTAGATGACCTTGGGTTTGGTGACGTTTTAGTACGATACCAAAGACACAATCCATGAAAGAAAAATTAATAAACTGACTTTAGTTAAAATTTAAATTTATTCTTCTCTACAAAAGACACTGTTAAAGAAATAAGGAGGCAAGGTGTAAAATTAAAGAAAATACCTGAAAAATACACATCTGATAAAGAAGTTATTCAAAATACACAAAGAACTTCTGAAACTCATGTAAGAAAAGAGATAACTCAATTTTAAAAATGGATAAAAGACACCTTGCCAAAAAGATATACAGATGGCAAGGATGAAAAGTAGCTCCACATCATATGTTATTAGGGAACTGCAAACTAAAACAACAATGATAGCACTATACACCCATTAGAATTGCCAATATCCAGAAGACTGACATAAAAGAAACATATTAATATTTCATATCTTATGCTAATTAAATTAAAAAACATTTTCCTTAAGGTGAATAAAACAATGAAAGAATTAATAAACTGATATTTTTTTGAGCAAGTACACAAGCAGAATTAAGTAATTTGCTGGTTTCCATGGTACCACATGTTCAAGGAACTTTTTGTTTTACTGGATGCACCATTTATACTCAGATTTAAAAATACAATATAGAGCAGTTGGGCTTTCAGAAGAAAAGTAACTATTTACCCAATTCTATGTAATAAAAGCCTAATATGCTAAGAGTCCAGCCACCCATTCAACTGTTCAACCAGTTGCTATGATGTGCACTGACCACCAGGGGGGAGATACTCTGACTGGTGGGTTAGCTTGCTGTTGGAGTCTGGCTGATCGGGACTGGGTGAGATGGGCTCTCCTGCAGTCCCTCCCTTGCCCCGGTCATGCACTGGTGGGGTCCCTCATTCTGGCCGTGCCCTCTCACCATCAGGGACCCCTCAGGGGATGGCAGAGAGCCAGTTTTAGCCAGATCCCCAGAGGCCAGGCCAAGGAACCCCATTGGTGCATGAGTCCATGCACTGGGCCTCTAGCTAGCTGTATGAGACTTTCCTCTGCCACCCAAGCCTTTCACATTCACTTTTAATTTTAAAATCTTTTCCTTCTAAACATAGCTTTACTGTTTTGTTTTGTTTAAAATACAACTTATCAGTCCTTACTTATTGTCTATAATGGCAAACTTTTAGCCAGAAAATGCTAATAAAATATATTAAATTTGAAAACATATAAAATAAACACAGGACAATATATCTATCAAAAATGGAACAAAAAACTTGATAACAAGCCATGTAAAGCCATGTGAAGTGTATTCTGTACACTTATACTGTATAGAATAAGAAAAAAACTGAGGAGCAGGGATAAAGATAAAAATAATTTTAAAATTCAAAATAATTGGCTCAAAAGTTATAGTAAAAGAGCTGTTTATTGGGTGAATATACCTTTCTCCCCAATATTTTATTTTCATCAAATGCACATAATGTAAAATTTACCACCTTAACCATTGTTCTGTATACAGTTCAATGGTACTAACTACATTCATAATGTAAACCATCATCACCATAATTGATCTTCATAACATTTTTCTCATTTTAAAACAGAATCTCTATGTTCATTTAACAATAAATCCCAAGTCTACCCACCCCATTACCCCTGGAAACCACAATTCTATTTTCTGTCTGCATGATTTTTATTACTCTAAGTAATTCATATATGTGGAATTCTACAGCATCTGTCTTTTATAGTTGACTTATTTCACTTAGCATTGTGTCTTCAAGTTTCATCCATGCTGTACATATGTCAGAATTTCTGTTTTAAGGCTGAATAATATTCCATTGTTTAGATATACCATATTTGGCTATTCCATTCACCCATATTTGAACATTTGGGTTGCTGCCACATTTTAGCTGTTATGAATAATGCTGCTATCAACATGTATATACCAATATATTTTTGAAACCCCGTTTTAACTTTTATGAGTTATATACTCAGAAATAGAATTGGTCTATTATACAGTGATTCTCTGTTTATTATTTTTAGGAACCTCTATACTGCTTTCCACAGTAGCTATACCATTTTGCATTCCCACCAATAGTACACAAGTGTTCCAATTTTTCCGTATCCTCCCTAGCACTTGCTATTTTCTGTTTTATTTGTAGACTAGGGGCCCGGTGCACAAAAATTTGTGCACTCGGGGTGGAGGGAGTCCCTCAGCCCGACCTGTGCCCTCTCACAGTCTGGGACCCCTCAGTGGATGTCCTATGATGGCCCCAGTCTGCCAGGCGCCTTTTGTGTGTGTGTGTGTGTATGTGTGTGTATCATCACTGGGGACCTGCCCCCAGCCCCATCAGAGGCTCGGAGCAGTCCTCCTGTGTGTGTCTACCTGCCGGGGGCCTGCCCCCAGGCACACCTCGGAGGCTTGGAGCAGGCACCCCCTCTATGTTGATCTTTCAGACTCTTGCCCTCCCCAGCATGTTGTTCTCTCTTTTGAGCTGTGACCAGGGCTGGGTACTGCCTGCCTCCCAAGCTTGCCTACTGCCCATCTTCCTCCAGCCACCAGAAAGCAGGGAAAACCCCGCCTCGTGGTCAGGCCAGCCTTTTCCTGCTCCCTGATCCCCGGAAGGGACCTGGGAAGCCACCAAGCAGGCCGCCAACTCTTTCCCACTCACCCATCCCCTGCTGCCTTACTTTCCCACTTCGTGGTGCCGCCAA
>PVJC01016606.1:10921-33612 GCA_004026665.1 Murina feae | reverse complement strand
TATCACCACTTTTTTATCTACTCATCTATTGATAGGCATTTAGGTTACATTCATATCTTAGCTAATGTAAATCAATGAACATAGGGGTCCATATATTTTTTTCAAATCAGTGTTTCAGGTTTCTTCAGATATGTTCTCAGACATGGAATCACTGGGTCATAAGGGAATTCCATTTTTAATTTTTTGAGGAAACACCATAGTGTTTTCCACAGTAGCTACACCAGTTTGCATTCCCACCAGCAGCATATTAGGATTTCGCCACATCCTCAACAGCAGTTGTTTATTGATTTATTGATGGCAGCCATTCTGGCAGGTGTGTCAGACATGTTATGGTTTCAACAGCACTTTACTAGAAGAGATATCCCTCATCCTACTCACAATACACCTGTTTGTAAATCCAACTTCCCCTCACTTTCTAAGGGAACTTGTTGCATTGTTTATGCCCTTATTTAACATTTTCTTTTCCAACTGTATTATTCTCCTCAGGTTTCAAATATTATCTAATATCTTCAATCTTAAAAAATTCTCTTTTTAAAATTACACCTCCATCAAGTTATTGTCCTCTCCCTCCTTACTCTTTGCTTTTCCAGAAAAGTAGTTTATACATCACTCTCCACCTATTCCCATATGACTTATTTCCTGTCATTCTGTGGAATCTGATTTTGTTAAGGTTAGTAAGGACTTGCCTGTTGCCATATCAAATGGACATTCTCAAGTCTAACACTGACTGGAGTTCTCAGTAGCCTTCAACAGGTTGAGGATTCCCTTCTCAAAATACTGTTGTCTTCAAGGCAGGGAATTCTCCTGGCTTCTCCTCATCTCTCTGGATGCTCTTTTTGAGTGCCCTTTGACGGTTCTTTCTCCTCTTTTTAACTCTTAAATATTGAAATTTCTCGAGGAGGGAAAGCAAATACCCAGTTAGCCAGCAAACTCCAAATTCATTAGTCCTAGTCATGTGCCATACACGGAAAGAGGATGAGAGGTTGTTTGTACTCATACGTTGAGATTTGTTCTGTCAAGTGTGTTCCCTTTAATTCTGCTGATTAAATGTCTTCTAAGCCTTCATATTGCCCTTACAACGAAATGCTGCCTCTCTCTGGAACCTCTTTGGTCTCTCTTTTGCTTGTTATGCCTGATTCTGTTCTGGCACTCAGGTTTTCCTTCAGTTCTCCGAAGGTGACCAGCTTTTCTCCCCTGAGGAATAAGGACATGCTGTTTCCTTTGCTTAGCGTGTTCTCTCTCTCTCTCTCTCTCTCTCTCTCTCTCTCTCTCTCTCTCTCTCTCTCTCTCATCTCTCCTCCCCCTATTGTTTCTATTTCCCTCTATCTTTGACTCTGTTTCTCTGTCTCATTCTCTCTTAGCCACTGTATTATTCCTTAAGAGGAAAATTTCCTGTACTACTCTTGCAATCTGAATCAGGTCTTCCTGTGAACTATCAGCTATCCTATATCTTTTTCTAAAAACACTAACCACAATTGGTAATTATATTCCCATGTGTGATATGTTCATAAGGATGTCTGTCTTTCTTACTAGACTTTAAGCTACATGAGGAAATGTACTCTGTCATGTTCATCATTCTCTCTCAGGCACTTAGTAGAGGTCGAATGTATAGGATAAACTCAATACTATATATTTGTTCAGTGACTGAAAAAATGAAACTCTAAGATTTGGTTGCTCCACCTGTAAAATAGAGATAAGATGATCCTCCATTAAATAAGAATTATACCAGTCCTCCATAGCTCACAGGGTATTTGTAGAATAAGTGACATACTGTACACTTAATTTATGGAAACATAAAGATAGAGGGATCTGAGGGGAAAGACCAATAAATAATTAATTAGTAGGTCATTGATAAACATGGGGAGTGGCTTAAAAGCCATAGTACAATTGCTTAGAGAGTGAACAATCAAGTAAAAAGAAGAGAGGAGTAAGTTACAGAACTGGAGGAGGAATAAGGCATTTTAAAAAATTCTGTGATGAAAACAAGAGTGCTTTGCTTATTAACTAATAGAAGAATCCAGTAGAATGGGACAGTGTAAAAACCAACTAGACATTCAACTAAATGAAAATGAAATAAGACACCCCCCAAAGATGATTTTACTTATATGAAGTCCCTAGAATAGTTAAATTCATACAGACAGAAAATAGAATGGTAGTTGCCATATACTGAGGGGAGCAGGGACTAGGCAGTGTTTAATGAGGATAAACTTCAGATCTGTGATATGAAAAAATTCTATAGGCAGATAATGGTGATGATAGCACAACAATGTGAATGTACTTAATGCCTTTGAACTGCACACTTAAAAATGCTTAAAACAGTCAATTTTGTGTTAGATGTAAAAAAAAGTATGAGACTAAAACTAGTTTTAATTATATTTTGATAACTAGCTGTACCTGGCCACGCATTGCTGTGACTCAGTCTGGTTAAATGGAAAAGAAAGAAAAGAGAAAACGCACGTTTCTAATATGTTTAATTGCACAGTGCTTGTGGGTATACAATGTGCCCTCCCACACCACCACCCCTGCCCTGCCCCGCTGGTCTGGCCTCACACATATGCACTTCTGCAGCCTGGGCCCCCCAGCGCCAGCCTGCACCCTCGCTCTCACTCCCTACCGTGGCCCGCACCCAACGCCCTGCGCCTGAAGTGGCCGGGCCGCTCTTGATTCCCGCTGGCAGGGGCGCTCGCCAAGCTACCCGAAAGCCAGAGGAAAAAGGAGCTGAGGAAGCTCCCCACCCTTGCCTGGCTCAGTCTGCTTAAATGGAAAAGAGAAAGCGCACATTTCTAATATGTTTAATTGCGTAATGCTTGTCGTTATATAATGTGCCCCATGCTGGTTGATATTTTGCAATATGATAATTGGCACGCCAATTGAATTCCATCCCTGGCAGATTGAGTTAATTCCAAAATTCTGTTGGACAATGAACTCCTTCGTCCGCTTCCACAACAGTGTCAATGGACTTGTATGTGACTGCCTGGCATTGAATGTTACACTGAATAATATTATTAAGTTTGTAACATGTGTTGCTTTTACGTCCAACAGATGGCACTGTTTTTCAAAAAAACATGTTTTTACCTGTCACAGGTGTGACATCTATATAATGTAGGTATATAAAAACATGTACGTATTCAAATGCAACATTGTGTCAAAATTTCAAAGCAATCAGTGAAGAACTTTCAGAGATTTGAGATTTTGAACAAACAAATATTTACATTTTTATTTATATAGATATGCCATTTTTTAAAAAGTTTAAAAATGTTTCTCATACAAATATATAATAAACATGTATCAAATATTTTAAAAACAACAATTGGATGGCTCCTTAATTCCTTAGAAATGGTTCTAAAACGTAAGGACAAACCCCTGTGGCTTGTGACCACATCATCTGGGCAATGTGATTATGTCTCCTTGGCAATAGCTGATTGGTTGAAAGATAGATAACTGACACAAAATGTGATCTTTCAGAATGGATATAAAATGTTTCTCCAGTAGGCTCAAGATAAGAGGAATGTGAGACTCATAATAGCACAATATAAAAGGGAAAAGGACATTCTTCTCCACTTTTTTAGAAAATAACAGTCTGTCATTGTGAGAGCTTACAGAGGCAACAAATAAATCTCTTCTATGCCTAGAAGAATGGCACGAAAGACAACCATTCCTGCCAAAACAATAGCCCTAGTAAGACCTGCTGTACTTGGCAGAGAAGTGCTTAATTGGCAATGCTTGATGGGCCCTGCCATTCAGAGCCATGCAAGGCTCATTTGTCCTCATAAACTGTAGGGCAGTAGACAGCATTTTCTGAATGTAACCCTGAGAGCTCACTCTAGGGACTGGACAAGCAGTTAGCTGGAACCAGCCTTTCTATTCTTCCAGATAGTAAACTATCTCCAAGTTGATTGTAATAAGAACAGCAGTTCCTCCTCTAGCAGGGGGCTGACAACATCCTATGGGGCCCAAGATCTCCTAGTGCTGAGCCACTGGCATTCTCAAACAATGTCTAGAAACAGTTAATACCTCAAATCTTGATTGCCAAGCACCAAGCAGCCTATACTTTCCCCCAATAAACAGGACAAGAAGGGAGACCTATAGCGTGAAGGCACATTCTACTATAAGGCACATTTTCTGGGCATAGTGATATCCCTGCCCCAGCACATCTCTATTTGGCAATATCAAAGAACAAGGTGTTATGACCTGTACTGGGTCCCCCCAAAAATCTTATGTTGAAGTTCAGATCCTCTGTATCTCATAATGTGACTGTATTTGGAGGTAGGGTCTTTAAAGAGGTGATTAAGGTTAAATGAAGCCATTAGAGTAGACCTTCATCCAATCTAACTGGAGTCCTTATAAGAAAAGGTTAGCACATAAAGATACCCTGAAAGAAGACAGAGAGAAGATGGCTATCTAGGAGAGAGGCCTTAGAAGGAACTAACCCTGCTAAACCTTGATCTCAGATTTCTAGCTTTCAGAACGGTGAGAGAATAAGTCTGTTTTTTCAACTATCCAGTCCATGGTAGTTTGTTATGGCAGTTCCAGCAAACTCATACACAGGGGAACCTGTATTTTTTTCTTTTCATGTTTCTCTTTGGTTATTTAACTCTCTTTCTCTATAAAGTCTATTTATGAACTCAGCAGTGCTCAACCTTGAGCATGAAGTACTCCCTTGTTAAAATACAAACTGCAGGGCCTCACCTCAGAGTTTTTAATTCAGAAGGTCTGGGGTAGAACCTGAGAATTTTCATTTCTAACAAGGGTTCAGGGGATGCTGATGTGGCTTGTCATCAGACCTCATGTGTTATTTTGTGGGATTAGTTGAGCCTTGGAGCACACAGATAATAACCTATGTGTGGCTTAGCATCATAATAATGACCACCAAGAAACGAACCTGCTATGACAACTAGACAAGGAGAACACAATAAAAAAATGGCAATTTGAGTCCCGTCTCAAATTCAGTTAGTGGCATTATGAACAGAAGCAGTCAGCGACTGCCATGCTTGCTACCCTCAAGGAGATAAGTGGTCAGAGGATAGTGGACGTATCTTAAGAGGACCTCCAATGATCCATACCCTTGCATAATCCCCTCCCCCACAATGTGCTGCTAAAACTTGCTGCTAAAGAACAGGATATGGCATGTGTATTAGGATGTTACTGCCATGATTATGTTATGTTATCTAACTCTTCATCCTAGAAAACTGGAGAGATTCTACTGCTGGCCTCAAAGAAACAAACAACCATGTGGTAACTGTCTCAGCCTCTAAGATCTGAGGGAAATCTACAGTTAAGAGTCAGCAAAACACATGGCCCTCAGTCATACAGTACACAGAAATGAAATCTGCTAGCAACTATGGGAGCTTGGGAGAAGACCCCAAGTTCCAAAACAGAAGGCAGCCTGACTGACACCTTCACTGTAGCCTTGTTAGACCCTGAACAAAGGCCCTAACTTAGCTGTACCAAGACTTCCAGACCATAGAAACTGAGCTAGTAAATGTGTGTTGTTTTTAGCTATGAAATTTGTGGTAATTTATTACACAGCATTAATACAGGGCAAGAGGAAGTGAAAGGAATATAGAGGATAAATATAATTAGTTGTCGTGATTGTTTTGTTTCCAAGCCTGAGGCAAGCGGTTGCTTCTGAGGAGGACCCCCAACTGACAGAAGCTCAAAGTGGAGGCTGATGTAAACACTTTGTTTGGAGAGAATTAATTGGCAACTTTGTCTTCTAACTTTAGCAGTGCCACCTCAGCATCTCCCCATATTTGACATTCAGTGACTCAGGAACCTAGAAGCCAGCTTGCACACTTGTGACAGGGACAAACTTTGTAATATATTATGAGCTAAAAACTAGTGGTTTAATGTAAAGGAATTATTGACTATGGGAAGCTAATTTAGTTACTCTCGTGCCCAGGTTCCAGATCTTCCAGCTATTTGAGAAAGGCTTCTAATTGAAGCTCTAGTCCCCTTTATGATATTTGATGAAACAGGTTTGTCCACTAACTATTTTCTTATAAAATCCAGTACCCAGAGTTAAGCTCATCATTTGAATGTATACACCAAGTGAAAAGTAAATCATGGAAAAGCTGGTAACAAACCAATTTTGAAGGTGGAAGGGAAGAGGAGGGGCATAGACGGCAGCAGCAGCAGCAGTAGTAGCATTTTCTTAGCTATTAAAGAGGCCTAGTGCATTTCTGGTGGGAATGCAGACTAAAGCAGCCATTGTGAGAAAGAGTATGGAGTTTCCTCAAAAAATTAAAAATGGAACTTCCATTTGATTCAGCAATCCCACTTCTAGGAATATATCCTAAAAATCCAGAAACACCATGAGAAAGAATATATGCACCCCTATATTCATAGCAGCACAATTTACAATAGCTAAGATCTGGAAAGAGCCCAAGTGCCATCAGTAGATGAGTGGATAAAAAACCGTGGAACATCTACACAGTGGAATACTATGCAGCAGTAAAAAAGGAGCTCTTACCTTTTGTAACAGCATGGAGGAACCTGGACATCATGACTCAAAGTGAAATATGCCAGTTATTGAAAGACAAATATCACATGATCTCATTTGTATGTAGAATCTAATGAACCAAATAAACTGATGAACAAAATATGTCCAGAAGCATGGATGCATGGAACAGAATGACAGAATAACAGTAGAGAGGGAGGGGAGGATACAGGAAGAGATTAGCCAAAGAACACATATGCATATATGCATAACCTATGGACACAGACAATATAGTGAAGGGAAGGCTCTGGTGGAATCGGGGCTTAGTGGAGGGGACTAACTGGGGGACATCTGTAATACTGTCAACAGTAAATGTTTTAAATATATTTTATTGATTTTTTTACAGAGAGGAAGGGAGTGGGATAGAGAGTTAGAAACATCAATGAGAGAGAAACATTGATCAGCTGCCTCCTGCACACCTTCAACTGGGGATGGTATTTGCTCTTGACCAGAATTGAACCTGGGACCCTTGAGTCTGCAGGCTGACGCTCTATCCACTGAGCCAAACCAGCTAGGGCAACAATAAATTTTTTAAAAAAAGAGACTCATTGACATGCACCTGCCTTGTCATCATCAAAGAGGATCTGAAGGCTTTTCCCAGCCTCTCTAGGAGTCCTCATGAAACTCTTGTTCTTCTTGAGGATTGTTCCTTTTGAGGACCTCTGTATTCATTTTCTTGGAGGTGTTGTAACAAACTACCACAAACTAAGCTTCTTAAACAACACACATTACTGTTTTACAGTTCTGGAAGCTAGAAGTCTGAGATTAAGGTGTTGGAAGAGTTGGTTCCCTCTGAGGCCTCTCTCCTTGGTGTATAGATGGCTGCCTTCTCCCTCATCTCTTCACATGGTTTTCCCTCTGTGTATCCTAATCTCCTCGTTTTATAAGAATACCAGTCATATTATATTAGGATCCACTATGTTGACTTAATTTTATCTTAATTACTTCTGTGCAGACCCTATTTCCAAATAATCACATCTTGAGTTATTGTGGGTTAGGGAACATGCACAGAACCACTCAGTGGGAACTTGAGATTTCTCTTTTAGTGATTAATTCCATCTTTGATAAGATTGAAACAGCAGGTGCTCAATGAATGCTGGTGCATTCAAATGAATCAATGAAATGGCATTAAATGCTATTTGTTGAGTCTGTTTCAAAGTATTTTAAGTGCAGGAGTATGGGAGCCTGTAGGTGGGGGGTAATGGTAATGATGATAATAAAGTTGTTCTGTTGCACTAAGCCCAAGTCAGTACTAAAAGAAACAATGGTTAATCTACAGCAGCGGTTCTCAACCTGTGGGTCGTGACCCCTTTGGGGTTGCCTAAATACATCCTGCATATCAGATATTTACATTATGATTCGTAACAGTAGCAAAATTACAGTTATGAAGTAGAAATGAAAATAATTTTATGGTTGGGGGTCACCACAGCATGAGGAAATGTATTAAAGGGTCACAGCATTAGGAAGGTTGAGAATCACTGGTCTATAGCTTAGGATTGCCTTAGGAAAGAGATGGCTTGCTCCTTTTAGTATTTTCCCTAACATCAAATACAGGGTAAGGTTTTATAATTGTTTTCAAGGAAAGAATGAATAAATAGCCAGATAAAATAAGGCATGCAGCCTGGCAGTATGATGACAACAAGGTGATGTGGCAATACAGTAGCACTGAACATGGAATTAGAGCCCCTATGTTTTAATCCTGTTGTGTAAACTACGTGTGACTTTGTGTAAGTCCCTTCCTCCTCTTATCCACACACATATCTGGAAAACAATGGGATAGTGGTGGGGAGAGTGATGGGCTAGGTAATTTCTAAGGACTCTTACTGACCTGATGTGCTATGACAAGAGTGACCACAACTTGTTAAATGGTGAATTGATCAAGTACAAGGATTTAGGATATGGCTATGGGGCATACCAGCATAGGAACCAAGTTTTACCCTCTGTCAGAGAATGTGAAGGACAGAAGATGCATCAGACCCTGCAGCCTCAGGGGAAAAGGCAGCAGTCCTTGTCATTGTTAAAGCCTTGTCTTTGCCATGCAGAGCAATGGCACTGACCAAGACTGGAAGCCAATATAACTAGAGATGTATATCGCTCTGGTGGCAGAGGCTTGGCAGAAAAAGGAAAACACCAAACACCTGGGGAAAAGGAATGGAAATCAAAGTTAAATCTTTTCTTATTACATAGAACCCTAGGAAGTTATAAATGGAAGGGAGAGCTCCTAGCATTCATCTACTCTAACCTCTTAACTTGAAAGGGACAGAGAAATAGGCCAAGAGAGAGGAAGAACATTTGGCTAAAGTCACACATACAGTACATAGCAGAATCAGAACCAAACTCAGGCCTGCTAATTTCAAGGCAAGTGCCATAGCTCATATCCTTCCATCCCTCCTTCTCTCTATCTTCTCTCTTCTTTTATTTATCTTCTCTCTTTCTTAATTCCTTCCTTTCTCTCTGTCCTCTTCCCCCATATCTTTATAAAAGGGTAAGTCTGTGAATGATTTATACTTGGAAGAGAGAGTATGACCTGGGCATAGCTTACAAAGGAAGTGAGAATAGTGATAGAAAATTTAAACCTTTTCTCCATAAAAATCCACGTATCCATATATACAAAATCTGCCTTCATTTTCAAGGAATAATCAGACTCTTGGTCAAGAATTCATGTAGTAATAGAGGTCATAGAATCCTCAAAACTTGGGGCAGGAAATAACTCTGTCAAAGAATCTTCTGACAGTTCTCTTTGACCATTTTCTTTATTAAAATGTTGCCCTGATATTCTGATTACATCAGGATTGCTTTTGGCCAAAAGCCATTGCAATATTCAGAAAAGAGTGCATATGCATGCATATGAGCATAGTCAATGGACACAAAAAACTGGGGGGTAAGAGAGGAGGGGGGAAGGGCAAGGGGAAAAATGAAGACCTATCTATCACTTGTTGTAATACTTTAAGCAATAATAATAAAATAAATTAAAAATAAAAATAAAAAAATAAATCCAATGTATAAAAAAAAGAGTGCGTATGATGTCAACTTCAAAATAAGTTAGAATTAAAATAGACCAAATGAGAGTGAGTTTCTAAGAGTAAGTGTGGGTCACATTTTAAGATTGTATTCATTCAATTTATACATCTCTAATCATTTTATCTATAGCATTTAAACCAGTTTTCTGGATTTCTGAATTATTGCAAAATAAAAGATAACAGTGTTTATGCCCACATACATCCTATATAGAATTTGCTTGATTTTTCCCCCAACGTTGTTCTACAGGTAAGTAAAAAAGCACTCCCCAAAATTACTAAATGATTCTAGATTCATAAGGACAGAGGGAAAAAAGTAAATATGGAAGGTCTTTCCACAGAGACAGATTTGCTGGGGCAATAGCATCCATCTGTAAAGCTGGATAATGGATTCATAGAAGTTTGCCTGAGTTTGAAAAGGTAAGATAAAGTGAGGATTGATACAGATGTGTGTTTACAAACTAGCCAGACTGTGAGACCCTATGTTTTTAAATATGTGTATCTTTTTAAATCAATTGTTTGTATAGTTTTATTGAGGTATAATTGGAAACATTAAAGGCACATTTTAAATTTGACATATGTACATACCTGTGAAATCATCACCACGATGATGATAGTGAATGTATCCATCACCCCCTAAATTTCCTCATTCTTCTATTACCCTTCCTTTGTATCCCTTTCAATACCCCAATCCTGAGACAAACATTGATCTATTTTCTGTCACTATAGACTAGTTTGCATTTTCTGTAAAGAGAATCACACAGCATATGCTCTTTTTGTCCAGCTCTTTCATTCAGCATAATTATTTTGAGATTTATCCATGCTATAGTGTGTATCAATGGCTAATTTTTTATTGCTAAGTAGCATTCCATTTTATGTATGTACCACAATTTGTTTATTCATTCACCTGTTCATGGGTCCTTGGATTGCTTCTAGTTTGGGGCTATTAAAAATAAGGTTACTATTAACATTTGTTTCAAGTCTTTCAGTGGACATAAACTTTTGTTACTCAAGTAAATACCTAGAAGTGGTATACCTGGGTCATATGGTAGATACATGTTTAACTTTTAAAGAAACTGCCACAATTTTTTCCCAAATTGTTGTACCATTTTATATTTCCAAAAGAAGTGTATCAGTGTTCTTGCCTGACTACTGGCCATTCTACTGAGTAGATATTTGCATTTCATTCAGGTTCTAATTTGCATTTAATTAATGACTAATGATATTTAGCATTCTTCCACACTATTATTTGCCATTAATATAACTTCTTTGGTGAAGTGTCTGTCCAAATATTGTATCCATTGAGTTGTTTGTCTTCTTATTGTTGAATTGTAAGAGTACTTTATACATTCTGTATGCAAGTCTATTGTCAGGCATATGATTTGAAACTATTTCCTCCAAGTCTGTGGCTTGCCTTTTCCTTTTCTTAATAGTGTATTTCAAAGAGAAGAAGTTTTGAATTTTGATGAAGTCCTATTTACCCAAGTTTTCTTTTATGGACCATGTTTTTTGTATACTATCAAAGAAATCTTTGCTTAAACCAAGATCTCAACAATGTTCTCCAATTTTTTTATTTTTCTAGAAAATTTCAAGTTTTAGGTTCTATATCTAGCCCTAGGACCCATTTTGAGTTAATTTTTATATGGTACAAAACATGAGTCACAGTTTTCTTTTATTTTTGTGGAGTTGTTTTGTTTTGTTTTTATCTGGCATTCCAATTGTTCCAGCACCTTGTTCCTGAAAAGATCATAGTTTTCCCACCAAATTGCTTGTATCCTTGTCAAAAATGAATTAACCATACATATGTGGGTTTATTTCTGGACTATTTGTCTGTTCCATTTATCTATTTTTATAACAATATCACTTGCCTTGATTACTGTGGCTCTATAATACCTCTTGAAATCAGTTAGTGTAAATCTTCCAACTTTGTCATTTTCAAAATTACACTGAGTGGCCAGATTATTATGACCACCTGATGTTTGTAGGCAAATTACAATTTCACACTGAAGTTGCTAGAGGGCCAGATCATTATAAATGTCTGAATAGCACAACCTACTTAAGTAGTATTGCTGATCAAGTTCATCCTATCATGTTGATGGCGTATCCCAATGGAGATGGCTTCTTCCAACAAGACAATGTGCCATGCCACTGTGCTCTTATTGTGCAGGAGTGGTTTCAAGAACATGAGGAAGACTTTACCTTGCTTAGGTGGCCCCCAGAATCACTAGATCTCAATTCAATTGAGCATTTGTGGGATGAAGTTAAAAGAGACATTGGACAGCTGGTTCCACAACCATCAAATCTCACAGAACTGGACAGTGCTATTCATCAGGCATGGTGTCAGATTCCTCGCATCACCTTTCAACATCTCATGGAGTCAATGCCAAGAGGAATTGCCACAGTATTGGAGGCAAAATTTGGCCCAATGAAGTACTGATGGGGTGATCATAATAATCTGGCCACTCAGTGCAGTTTGGCTATTCTGCATAATTTGCATTTTTCATGGGAACTTTAAAATTAGCTTGCCAATTTTTACAAAAATGCCTGCTAGATTTTAATTGAGATTGCATTGAATCTACAGATTAATTTGTGGGGGGGAAGGGGGGAAAGAACTGATATATTTTTTATCAATTTTTCCCTTTATTGATTAAGATACTGATATCTTAATAATATTCAGTTTTTCATCCCATGAACACAACATATCTATTTATTTAGGCCTTTTAAAATTTCTCTTAACAATGTTTATTAGTTTTATTGCACAGGTCATTCATATCCTTTATTAGAGTTAATGCTTATATATAAACATTCAATTGTTTTTGTATATCGATCTGGTATTCTGCAACCTTGACAACATCACTTATTTGTTCTAATATTCTTTGTAGAATTTTCTACATAGATGAATACATCATCTGCCAAGGAGGAAAGTTCTGATCATTCTTCCTTAACGTGGATGTCTATTACTTCTTATTTTCTGTTTATTGCACTGGCTAGAATCTCTAGTATAACACTGACTAGAAATGATGAGAGCAGACATCCTTGCCTGTTCTTGATCTTAAATATTTAGTCTTTCACCATTAAGTATGATTCTGGCCGTAGATTTTTCATGAATGCTCCTTCTCAAGTTGTATCCAACACTTTTTAATTTAAAAAAGGTAAATTTACACAATGGAATACTATGCAGGTATAAAAAGGATCTCTTACCTTTTGAGATCTGAAGCATATTATGCTAAGGAAAATATGCCAGTCAGAGAAAGACAAGTATCACATGATCCCACTCATATGTGGAATCTACTGAACAAAATAAACTGATGAACAAAATAGAACCACAGACATAGAAGCATGAAACAGACTGTCAAGTCTCAGAGGGAAGGGAGGATGAAATGGGAAGAGATTAACCAAAAAACTTATGTGAATATATGCATAACCCTGGACACAAATAACAGGGTGGTTAAGGCCTGGAGTGGGGTGGGAACTGGTGTAGGGAAGAGCAATGGAGCGGGGAAGAGGGGCATCTGTAATATTCTCAACAATATGAGATCAACCAAAAGACTTGTATGTATGTATATGGGCATGACCAATGGACACAGACACCAAGGGGGTGAGGGCATGAGCCGGGGGGGAGGGGTGAGGGGAGTATAAGGACACACATGTAATACCTTAATCAATAAAGAAAATAAAAAATAAAGTAAAATAAAGATTTTTTAAAAAGGAATACAGTAGAATACTCTTGGCAGTATGGTGAATTAGGTATTCTAAAATACTTTCTTAATCCACAGACCAAAATGCTGGATAAATTACATCAAATTTCCTATAAATGCATAACAAAACTTACAAAAAAATAAAGTCAATATCCAAGAGCTAAAACAACAGTAGTTAGGGAACACTGACAGCAGAAGAAGCCTGGGGTCATTTTCCAACTCCAACAACCTTATATTCTTGGATTTTAACAGCCTACAGCCTTTCTGGCTGATCCACCTCAGACTCCAGAAGCTCTCTTCTACTTTTTAAAAAGTATTAGTGTTTATCAGGGCTCTCTCATAGCTTTTTTTCTTTTCTCACTCTCAGGTTGATATTATATGTTACTATCTTAAGTATCAGCTCTATGCTGATGACATGCAAATATTTACCTACTATGTTCTTTCCTGAGCTCCTATCTATCCTACCCAACTTCCTAAAGGATATGATCTTGACTTTGATGTACTGCAGATCCTTCAAACTTATGCTTTTATCTTTCCTCTGCCTGTATCTGTTCCTCTTTTCACCTCAGTGATTAACACCATAATTTGTGAGTCACCATGACTCTTTTTACCTTTCTCACATTTTGATGTCTAATTGATGATTTTTATTTCAACCTTCTAAGTAGTTCTTGAGCCCATTTCCTCATTTCTATATTCAATGCTATTTACTTTTTGTTCAAGTCACCATTTTTCACCTGAACTATTGCAATAGCCTCCTCCCAGTTCTGTGCAGCCAGTCCAGCTCTTCTCAGTCTATCTTCCATAGTGCCACCAGAGTCATAACTTATAAATTGATGCCACTATTCATTGCACACACAATAAAGTTTAATCCCCTAAAGTTGTCATACAATGTGATGCATTACTTGGTCCCTCACTACTTCTTAAACTTCATATATCTGTCCAATACCCATCTTGAATGCTGTGTCATTTCCTGAACCCTTTATACTATGCCCTGCTTTTGTGCTTTTATACACGCTGCTCCCCCTGCTTACCTCTCTCTTGTTTCACCTAGCTAACCTAATTCTATATAGTCTTCAAGACTCAGATCAAATATTACCTGTAAGAAGCATTCCCTAACACTTTGCCTACTTAGGCTCTATTCCTAGATACTCCCAGCAGTTAATCATATCATACTACAATAGATTCCTTATTTACTTCCCTTCTTTCCTGTGGGCTTCATAAGAGCATAGTCCCTGTCACATTAATAGTCCAAAAGTAAACTTGTTTAATTAATTACTGGTAAAGAAAGTGAACTACTAAACAGAAATATTTTGGTGGAGCAAGAATGATACATTATTCATTCAACAATATTTTGCTGAACATTTACTCCTTCCTTAGGGTCTGGAAAAATAGATATGAATAAGATACAGGATTTGCCCTCAAGGAGTTTATAGTCTAGTAGGGAATTAGATGAAGAATAGAGCTCTGGCACAGACAAGTTCAGAATCAGTAGGAGAAGTACATAGTGCTTTAGGAGTATTAATAATTCTTAAATGTAGCAAAGGAGACTAGAACACTGTGAGCAGCTGTTTTCAACATTTAATTCACTTTACTTCTAAAAATATTTCCTGTCTACACATATTTGGAAAGAAAAATGTCTCCTAAAAGCAATAACTACCAGGAAACCAAAAACAATTTGGAATGGAAGTTATTAACTATTCTGAGATTCATTACCAAAGAGTCAAAGGTTGAAGTAGGGAAGGCTACCGAAAGGGAAAATAGAGAGACAAACAAGGAAGAGAGGATGAGAGAGATGAAAGAAATCAGCAGAATCTGTTATTTGGCATTATTTGGTTCCCAATATACCAAGCCCAGGTACTTGGTCGGATTCTTGTGTTTTTCTGATGGTTGTGATGGTTAGAGAACAGCTAAGGGGGTTAGATTCACTTTTATTTTCTAAGAAGAGAATAGTTTGAGGGAGGTTGTTTCTTCACTTAAGTCTAAATACTTGCTCTGAATTAAATAATGCTTATCCTGTGCATTTTTTAAACTTTTGCCTTTTGGTTCTATTTACATTCAAATTTGACTTGCAACCAAACTTGTTACTAAGTAAAGTTTATTTCTCTTAGATAACCACCTTGAAGTATCAAAATTAAATTGGGGGAAATTTCATATTCCTTTCTGAGTCTATTACTCAACTTCTTAATCTTATTAATCCAACTATGGTAAACTAAAAATTATATTTTTTATTTTTCTTGTGAAAAATTAATTCAGTTTTGACATTGGTACAGGGCTGAATTTCTGGCTAATGTAAAATTTAAAATTACTGCATTTGATTCTCTTTGTTACATAACATGACTAAAATCATGTAGATATATGTGAAACACAAATAAACTGCAATTCACATTGAGAATCTAGAAGCATGAGAGAATCTTGATATCTCTCTATACTTAAGGGTGGAGATACTTATACATGTTTCTTGCCTTCTAATTACAATTTATCCTGCTGGTTTCAGGAGGCCTGATTCAAAAGGCAGGATGCAAATAGAAGACAAACATCCTCTATATTGGATCAACATCCAATTGAATTGCTGATGTTGGTTGCCTGTAGACTCTAACTTTCTGGTTTCCAGATGCTAACTACCAACCAACTTGGAAATGTAGCACCTATTTGCTCCTCCTTATCTTTTTTAACTTCCCTAGTTTTGATTCATGGCATGGCTGGAACTGGAGTTTCAACAATTTTCTGCATAGTAAGGTTCCCAGTATCAGGGCCTTCTAATTTCGCCTGTTGTATGCTGACCATGACATGATATTCTTTTTGGGCCCAGGCAGGAAATAAAATGACATTGATTGCCAGAGAAAGTCTTGTAGTGAGTGCCCTTGTGAATTAAGACATATATTTCCATGGGCATTCCTTTACCTGCACCTGCCCTTACCAATGTCATTGTCTTACTAGTTTTCCTGATTGTCACATCCATTTCCATTTCTGTGGCTGCCTAAATATCTTTCTGCTCCAATATAGTCAGAATTGAGCTTCTAAGTCTAATGACTTTCATCTGCATTATTTACACATGTCTTTTACTATTTCCTGCATAATCTAAGAGGGAGATGCACTCCATAAGCCTGAGATAACCTACAGATTCTGCATTAGTGTGATGATTAAGAGCATGGGGTCTCCTTGGTTTGAATCTGTGCTCCACCTTCTCCTAGGGTGGCATGATATAAGGCAAGCTATTTAATCTCTTATGTCTCCAGTTTCTCATGTGTAAAACAAGGATAATAATTATACCTGCCAGATATGTAAAGTACCTGGTAAATATGACTACTCAATAATTATTAGGTATCAATAATATTAGCATGGCATTACTCTCATTCTTTATACACTAAATGGCCCGAGTTGACTGAAATTTTCTATGCCAGGATAGGTGAAACGTGCACAAATTACTGTATCCTAAATTAGATGAGCTTAACTGGTACTAGTTATATTAAGTTGGGGACAGAGGATATATATATATATATATATATATATATATATATATATATATATCGTAAAAGCTGAGAACTCTGGAACCAAAAATGAAGCAAAGTCCCTCAGAGTTTGAGGCATGGTATTCCAAAGGAACCACGTTATTATGAAGATTCTTCTCTGAGTAGAGATCCCCAAGATCTGAGTGTGTTATGAATCAGGTGGTTAGGAATAAAGCCTCCATGGAAACTTATATTCACTGTGAGTTCAAACACTTGAGAAGAAATTATCTATATTGGCTTTGAGTGTCTCTAAGTTATGTGGATGTTAGCTTTATAGGACAGACATTATTATGTGACACAAGTACTATTTTGTGGCTGTCAGTAAGACTTAGATGTCTTTACCTCTGGATCTGTCACACTGCCAAGATTTGAAGCACTCTTTTGAAAGATATTCTGAACCCTACATGGTTCTTGGAACTATCCGTTCTTGGAAGTCTTGGACACTAATTTTTCAGAGTACAATCCTACTCCATATGCATTACTTTCACTTTCAAATGATTCATCCTCATATTAACACTGAATGAAGGGCATGATAGTCATCTGAAGGTTCAAGGTCTTATTTATTATTCATGTTACTCAATGGTCACAGGGTCAATGTTTATGAAATGAAATTGATGACAGAATAAAATAATCAAAAAATTCTATCACCAAATTCAGCAGATCATTGTGGCAGCTACAAAGGTGCACCATTCAATTCTCCCTCCAAGCAAGAACTTGCAGTTCATCAGCAAAGAGTTCAGTGATCTGACAACCTTCAACTATTAGAAAATTCAGGACTCATTTCACTTTTTGAAAGGAGACTACACAGTTCGTAGGCAGGCTGTGGCCAATGACTAGCAGCACAGAATTCCTCTATGAAATCCTTGTTCCAGAACTCTCTATTACATTTTTGTGACTTTGTCAGATATACATTGAAATCTTAAGATCTTCCAGCCCAAGCATGCTTCATAACTCTTATTTTTCACACCCCTTATACTCTTTTATTTTTCTCACTCCTTATACTCCTACATCTCTAATCCAGTATCTGCTTCCTAGAAGACTCAAATGATTCAATCATCTACTTGGGTTGTAAGTAATTTCACATGGAACTGTTGTATTCACTCAATGTGCTCATCCACTTCCCCCATACACAAACATGTAAATCATTAACCAGGTTTTTGCACAAAGAAAAAATAATAAAAACTTTTAAAAATCCTTCCATACTGATTACTATACTCAGCCAATTTACTATAAGAGATGGATAAGTGCTTCTGCTTATCCCCAAATTATTCAAACATTTTAGATAAGCCAGATGGTTGACAAAGTAAAACCCCAGATAGCCTGTACTCAAATCTGGGTGTACAAAGGTAAAAAAATGGAAGACAGCATTTGTTCTGAGACCATGACTCTTTGCATACAGTTCCATGCTGTTTTTGCAATGTAGTTCTTCAGTCTTTCCCAGCAAAATCCCAAAAGACTTCATGAACCAGCTCATAGTAGTCTGTCAGGACAATATCTGGATTTTTTTCATTATATTAGGTGAATATGACTAACCAGTTTCAGGCTCTGCTGCAATATTTCTTAAATTGCCAGCTAGATGTGAAACCAGGAAAAAAATGTGAAAATGTGCAATTGACCCCAAAAAGTAGGATCTCTGGGTCATATCAACTTGTCTGACCAATTGCTGAGGACTTTTCAAATGGTGTCCTCAATTACAAATGGGACTCTCCCACACAAATAAAGGGTCCAGAAATTCTTTGCCCTCCTTTTTTTTTCATATTGTTTGTCCTCTACAATCTTATTCAAAAAAGGATCCTGAACAACTGACACCACAGAAATAAAAAGGATTGCAAGAAAATACTATGACCAACTATAAGCCAACATGCTGGACAACATGGACAAAATGGACAAATTCCTAGAAAACATACAATATTCCAAAACTGAATCAGGAAGAATCAAAAAACCTGAATAGGCCAATAACAACTGAAGACATGGAAGTAATAATAATAATAAAAATCCAGTAAACAAAAGCCCAGGTACAGGCAGCTTCACATGGTTTTATCAAACATTCAAAGAAGAACTATCTTCCTCAAACTATTCCAAAAATGACAGGAGGAAGGAACACTTCTAATCTTTTTCCTCCTTTATTGATTGAGATATTATAAATATGTCCTTATCCCCCCAATGTTCCCTCATCCCCCCAATCCTGCCCTCACCCTCACCCCCTGTTGTCCACATCTATCGCTTATGCTTATATTCATGCATACAAGTCTTTTAGTTGATCTCTCCCCCTCACCCCCATCCTCCCCTACCTTCCCTCTGAGTTTTGAGCATCTGATCGATGCTTCTCTGTCTCTACATCTGTTTTTATTCATCAGTTTATGTTGTTCATTATAATCCACAAATGAGTGATATCATGTAATATTTATCTTTCTCTGACTGACTTATCTCACTTAGCATAGTGCTCTCCAGCTCCATCTATTCTGTTGCAAATAGTAGGAGTTCCTTCCTTTCTATAGCAGCATAGTATTCCATTGTGTAGATGTGCCAAAGTTTTTTATGAGGCCAGCATTATCTTATTTTAAAACCAGATAAAGATACTGCAAAGAAGAAAATTATAGCCCAATATCCCTGATAAACATAGATACTAAAATCCTCAACAAAATCTTAGCAAATCAGATCCATCAAAATATTAAAAAGATCATACACCATGACCAAGTGGAATTTATTCCAGGGATGCAAGGCTGATATATTATTCATAAATCAGTAAATGCAATACATCATATAAACAAATTGAAAGACAAAAATCACATGATCATATCAATAGATGCAGAAAATGCATTCAATAAAATCCAACACCCATTTTTTATAAAAACTCCTAGCAAAGTAGGAATAGAGGGAGTATACCTCAACATGACAAAGGTCATATATGAGAAACTTACAACTAACATCATACTCAATGGCCAAAAACTAAAAGCATTCCCCTAAGAACAGGAGCAAGGGAAAGATGTCTGCTTTCACCATTCTTATTCAGCTTAGTATTGGAAGTCTTAGCCACAGTGATCAGGCAAGAAGAAAAAATAAAAGTCCTCAAAATTGGAAAGGAGGAAGTAAAACTGTCATTATTTATAGATGATGTGATATTGTACAATGAAAACCCTAAGGACTCCACCAAAAAGCTACTAGATTTAATCCATGAATTCAGCAAAGTAGCAGGATACAAAATCAATACCCAAAAATAAAGGGAATTTTTATACACCTATAATGATCCCTCAGAAAGAGAAACAAACAAAAATCCAATTTAATACTGCAACAGAAAAATTAAGATACTTAGGGATAAACTTAACCAAGGAGGTAAAAGAGCTGTACTCAGAAAACTACAGAACATTGAAAAAAGATAGAAAAAGATATAAACAAGTGAAAGAATATACCATGTTCATGGATTGGTGGAATCAACATCATTAAAATGGCTACACTACCCAAAGCAATCTATAGATTCAATGAAATCCTTATTAAAATACAAACAGCATATTTCACAGTTTTAGACTAAACACTCCAAAAATTTATATGGAACCAAAAAAAGATGCCGAATAGCTGCAGCAATCTTTAGAAAGAAGATCAAAGTGGGAGGGATCACAATACCAGATATCAAGTTATACTACAAAGCCACTGCAATCAAGACAGCCTGGTACTGGCACAAGAACAGACATATAGATCAATGGAACAGAACAGAGAACCCAGAAGTAGACCTCAGCCCTTATGCCCAATTAATATTTGACAAAGGAGGCAAGAGCATACAATGGAGTAAAGAACTCTCTTAAATAAAAAGGTACATGCCAAAATTGAAACTAGACCACCAACTTACACCATACACAAGGATAAACTTAAAATGGATAAAAAAGGCTTAAATGTAAGCAGCTGTGAAGCTAAAAAAAAATCCTAAAAGAAAATGGAGGGAGCAAAATATCAGACATCTTGCATAGAAGAATTTTCACAGATACATTGCCTAGGGCAAGAGAAACAGAGGAAAACAATAAAGAGACTACATCAAAGTAAAACAAACAAACAAACAACAATAACAAACTTCTGCACAGCAAAGGAAGCCAGCATCAAAATGAAAAGGGAACTCACTGTATGGGAGAACATATTTGCCAATGATACATCCTATAAGGGGATAATTTCCAAAATATATAAAGTATTCATACAATTCAACAAAAGGAAGACAAGCCATCCAATTTAAAAATGGGCAGAGGACCTGAATAGATACTTCTCCATAGAGAACATACAAATTGCCAAGAGACATATGAAAAAATGTTCAAAATATTGGCTCTTGAGTTTTTCAAAAGCCAGAGGTTCAGGTGTAAGACAGAGAAGATTTGGAAGCATTTGGTGACCTACTTTTCTTGTCTTGCTCCAGATTGCATAGACAAGGGAGCAGAAAGGGGAGGGAGTGTAGTGAAAGGAGTGGAGTCAGGAGAGAGGGAATATCAAGCTTCACAAAAACAAACAAACAAACAAACAAAAAAACAACTCCATCAGTGGCCAGCACCAGAAAGCCATGTGCCAGGAAGCATACTGCTAACTGGTTGATTGTCCAATATATACAATGCCTGGATACAACCATTCAGCAGTCCAGGACCAATTAAACTCCTGAACACCTAGGCAAGGGTGGATGACAAAGAACTATCTTGAAATATTCCGTGGAATTAAGACTATTGAAACACCCAATGCTGCAAGGTTCACTCTTAATCTCAAATTGTCATTGCTGTGCAGTGACAGCAATGAAGGCAAATACCACCAGTTGAGCCGTTGGAATTATGTCAGAGTTAGGAACTATCAAATAGTCATGCTACTTCCATTCCTGGTAATTATGTCTCATCTGAGACATAATGCTATGGCCAGTAAAGTTGGGTTTTGAAAACGGCCACCCCTACTCAAATATTTGCTATTTGAAGATAACTTCCAAATCCTTACCTTTTGCCTTCATCTTTTAATTTTTAAGATCCCATTTATTAGTCATGGTTCTATAGGAAATATATAACTCTTTCAAACTGAGTAACTTGAGGAGGTTTAATAAATAGACTACTGGTGTGTGGTCATGGTTTAAAGAAACCAACAAGGTCTTTTGAAACTGTTAATTGGTGGAGCCCTTTCTATCCCTATATCTAAAGGGAAAGGAAGATATAGCAGTTACCAAAACTCAAAGGGAAATGGCAGCTATATGGAAAAGTCTACAAGACAGAATTTGTGATCCTTAAAAGAGGGATGCAACAAACCTCTGGAAAGCTAGCAGATAAGGAGCCAGGGAAATAAACACTCTGTCCTCACTCTCCTCTAACCCCCTCTTTGATTTTTTGTTAGTGCCTTCCATCGGCTGTAGAAACCAGAGGGCAAGGGATGAGCATTGAAGCAGTCCAAGCAGTCAAAGCAGAATGGAGAAGTAGGAAGTTTGGATATGAGGCCAGCAATGGAAATGTTCAGCACAGACAACTTGATAAGACTTGGAAACATGTGAGCACTTTCTGGAAAGCCTTTCTCTCTCTGAGAACTTGACAAAGGCTATAAACCTTCACATCAACAAAAAGTGCAAATAAGTATAAGTATTTGATTTTCCATAACATTTCAACTGATCTTGCAGTGCCTGAGGACTGTCCATAGTGTACCAAGGAGTTCCACAGACCTATGTTATGAACTTCCTGCTCTGGAGAGCTGTTTGGCCAAACTATAAGTGAATCAACTGGGTCCTTTCTTTACTCAGATCTGCTCAATGTGAGCTATAGTATAGAGTCTGAGCAGCAGAGCTCTGAAGAAATAAACAGAAAATGTGAGGCTGGCCATGTGATACTGAGTTGCTTAGCAACACTGGCGGGAAGGCTCTCCTCGATCCTCTCAGCAGAGAGAGAGAATTGGTTTCAAAAGTGTGTGTGTGTGTGTGTGAGAGAGAGAGAGAGAGAGAGAGAGAGAGAGAGAGAGAGAGAGAGAGAGAGAG